>JANHFL010006325.1:39141-51505 GCA_032468155.1 Oxyrhabdium leporinum | reverse complement strand
TCTATGAACAGTCAAAAAGTTTGATTCTTTAGGCAGAGGTTTGTCCTCCGAGCTTGCTGCTTGGCTCCCAGGTGTTTCATTATCAAACTAGGTAACATCTTCAGCAGGGTTTTGGGTGAAGTGTCTTGTTCACCCTGGGTGGTCAGTTGGTCTTGTGATTGATTGAATCACAAGATAGGCTGAGTCACAAGACTCAATCACAAGACTGGTTGAATCACAAGACTGATTCTGGTCTTGTGACTTCTGAAATTCAACTGGGGAGTGGGTGGGTGGTTCTGCTGTCAAACAGCATGGCCTGAAGTCTCTGATCGCCAGTCACACTGACAGCTGACAACATTGGTTTGACTGGGATGAAGCCAAAGTCATCGGCCATGCCAAAACCCATCAGGCGCTTGAGTTTATCGAACCCTGGGAACAAGCTCGTAGGATAAACCTACCTAAATCTAAACCAGAGCTACAAATATTCTTTCTAGCTTGATTCTTGCTTTCGGTTGAAATCCTTTTTCTATGGGCTCTTTGTGATGGAGCTGGAAATGATTAAGGGATAAGTTGCTTTATTACTGACTCCAGCTGAAAACATGTACAGAAATATTTTTTTTCGGATCCAGACAAGTACTTCTACATGGCTTCTACTTAATAGGCAGTTTCCCTGATAATTGAGCCCTGAATTTCCTCCCTAATTTCCAGTCATTTTTATCTTTTGGTCTTGAAAGCAGGAAGAATCTAGGAAACGAAAAGAGAAATAAATACCCAGTGAGATGTCTATAGAGATTCTTAGTCATCCAGGTCATGGTTATCCCCAAGGAGCTTTTTCAAAAGGCAACTGGACTTTCTTTATTTTTGCTTGAAGACATTTTGCTTCTCATCCAAGAAGCTTCTTCAGAAGTGAAAAAGCTTCTTTTGGATGAGAAGCAAAACATCTTCAAACAAAAAGGAAGAAAGTCCAGTTGCCTTTTGAAAAAAACACCTTTGGGACACCCAGTGACATGAGAACCTGTGACAGAGATATTTGAAATTGATCAGTGCTCAGGACTGATAATTGGGAATCTTCCAATGGGAAATTTGTTTTTTTTCACTAAAGAACACTCTCATCTCATGTTAGTCAGGGTTGAATTCTTTCAAAACTAAATGACTTCCTTGTTTGGACATATAACAAGGATAAAATAATCAGCCTTTCTGGTACATTCACACTTACGCTCATTTTACAAGGCCATTGAAAGCTGTCTTATACCAAGCTAAGTCTTTATCTACACCAGAATTGTCTACTGAATAAAAAAAATTAGAAGTGTTCCAAAGGAAGTACTTTTTTTAAAAAAAATATCAGTGTCCAGGGGTAACTTATTGGGAATGCCAAGGAAAAACTTGCTTCAAGAGTTGTCCCACTCCAGAAGTGCAAACATTTGAAGAGATGGCTTATTCTCCTCCCCTAAGGGGAAAAAATAGAGTTATTTTGCTTCAGCTGATCCAGGGTTGCAGAAGCAAGAGGAAAGATCCAGAACTATGCCTCCGTCCAGGAAAATGAATGTCAACAAATAGCTCCTTGAATATGTATTTTTTTTTGTAAGGCACTTTGAAAATAATTTTATCAGAAACTGAAATACAAATATTTAAATTAAAGAACAGAGAACACTAATATAAAACAGACATTAATTTGATTTACCCTATCTGCTGATGACATTGTGTTAATCATCTTTCCTCCCCAAGTTATCTCCAAAAGGAATTTTCTCTGCTTCTATAATGCTCCATCTGAATTTAAAATTAATAAAGATAAACCCAATATACTAACAAGAAATATAAATTTGTTAATGGGCAGGAAAGAAAATGCATTTCTGACTTTGAAATACACACTAGGCAATTCTAACAAAGAACATGAATTATCTATATAAATGTCAAATATTACCAATGGAAATATTAGCTATTTTCCCTTAAAGCTTTTATTATAAGTTAAGCCTTCCTTGGTAGAATTTCCATTGTAAGAAGGAAATTGAGAGATGAAATAAAACATGTACCTGAAGCTGATGGTGAAGTGCAGCTAAAAAAAATAGGAGGCCATAGGCAAATCAATAGTTATCCAAGAAGGTAAAGGAGTAATTTTGTCCTCTTAGTACTAAGTCACATTGTTGTACTTGTATAAGCTAGATGGATCATGTATTCGATTGACAATTATGTTATTGAACAAGAACTCCGCACTCACATGTCAATACGCTACATTAATCTTCAATAGCAGTTTCCTAAAAAAAAAAAAAGTTTAAAATAATCTGCTTCAGCTTTATTCAAAACATTTGAACACAGTAAGATTGATTCTCTTCTGCGACCAATAACTTCTTTGAAAAATGCATTTCTACAGATTTTATACCCCTAGTCCTGGGTTTCCTTCCTTTCCATCTTTTTCTGCAAAATTAGGGTAAAGTATTGGCAAAAGATAGCTATGTCAGTTCATAGTTTTCAGGGACTGAAAGGATAAACAAAGTGGCATGGAATGAACACATGGACACCATTCGTGGTACCTTCAGATTCCCTATCTCACCTGACCTTGACTGGTTTTAGATTTATTTTCATGAAAATTACATATAAATCCACATGGCACATGACATGCAAAGCATTCTCTTTATTCACAGGAATGCTTTGGGGAATTATAGACCATTGTTATGTTTGGAAGTGTGTCCATCTGTCTTGAGAAAACAAAAACAAAAAGGTAAGCTGGAAGCCAGTTTTGCATTACAGTAAATAACATTACAATAGCCTCCTGCTGTTTCTCTGATATACAGAATAATATAATGCCTAAATCATAAGTGTAGCACTGAAAGACAGTTAAAATATTGCTGGCAGTGCAATTCTGTAAAGAAGGAAGTTTTTTTTAAATCATCTAAATGTTTGCATGTTTTTGCCATTATTATAACTTCCTAGACGTATTGAAAGAAAGTCTGGTTGAACAAACTCTATTAACATCTCATATTTCATATTTAATTTAATTTATAAGCAGTTATCCAACATGTCTGTTCCAGAATGAAAAAAAAAGTAATTTGACCTTCTCTTCAATCAATTCTTTTAAAAGAATAACAATAGCTATTTGTGGGATTACTTCATTAAGCAACTAATGAACACTTGAGGCTAATTCTACCCTTTGTAAATCTCACAAACTTTGCCCCCATCACAGTGAATCTCTCACTACGTGAGAGAAACACATATCTAGAGGCATATCAGCAGTGCTGTTCAGAAGTCTGAAAGCTTCATCACAGATGCCTAACAATCTGGAAAAAGTTACAAAAACTACTTCTAGCCTCCCCAGTGCTCACTGATCTGCACCATTTTCAAATGGAGAAGATTGGGGAGAGGAGCTGAATCTTCCCAGTAATGGTTGAAACTGAAACACAGGTTGGTCAGGCAGCAAGAGGATAATTGCAAATATCCAAGCAAGTTTACAAGAGAATGGGAAATGAACAAATGCTATGTTTTGGAAAGAGCTAAGTTAAAGCCAAACCCCAAACTGCATAGCAATGATGTTGCAAGGCTTGAAACAAGCAGTTTGTACTGGAAAAATACCAAACTTGACTGAGTTGATGTACTTTGCCACAGGGGAGTAGGTCACAATTCCTATACAACAATGCAATCAACAATTATAAAAATCATTTGCTTCCAATTATTGCAACTAAAGGTAGTATTGAATCTGGATCACAATTATTATTCCAGTAGCAGGGCAAAATAGGCTATTAAAGTCAATAAAATGGAGGGAAATCCCCGTGTAAATTACCCTGAGTCATGAATAGAAAGAATATCATAAATAGAAAGTAAATCATAAATAGAATATCAATCTAGCAATTAAGCAAAATAAATAAGTTGCATGATGGAGGATTTAGTTAAGAAGTATATCAACAACAAACTTTGTTATTTTTTCATTCAGACTCCATTTTAAATATCACTCAGATCCACATGAAACTCTGATGACATTCAATGACAAAGTTAAGCAAAATAATAATAATTAAACAATTCCAAAAAGTCTAAATTCTTTTCCATTCAGCTGCATCTCTAGATTAAGGTATACCTGAATGCATAATTGAAGCAGAGTAATCATGTCCCAAAGGTAGAGCAAACATAAAAATAATAAACACAAAAATGTCAAATAAGTTAGCCATATCATTGACATGCACTGGAAGAATGTAACTACCCAAAGGGACCCGGGATAATCATTTTCATAACTACACAATGAAGATGTTATACATTCTAATACTATTACACTCCTAATTCTTCAATGACTGTACCCATTAAGCAAGACTATGTAAAAACTTTCTGTTTCATGTTGTGAAAATAAATGGGTTTCCTCATGTTACTGGAATAAGAATGTCTTCACCTGCTATACAGTAATGTAAGGCTTCCAGAACAGTTCTCCTATTTCTTCCTGTCTCTCCAAGAGACAAACTTACACAGTTGTTCTACAAAAAAAGTCAAGATGTTTATAAATAATTGGTCCACTTCCAGAAAATATTTTTTTTAAAAAAATCAAAATGGCAGCTGTGAGCATGCTATGCCCTTTTATGTGTATCAGCCATCTTTGTCATATCATACCTGCTTCTTAATGTGTTAACTTGAATGTTCAGGAGTGCTTTTTCTCCTTGAAAAGCAGTCACACATGTTCCCCCTGTAATCTGAAGGAATATAATCCAGCAGCAGCTAAACTGCATTGGCTGCTATTTGTATGAGGAAGTCCTATTTCAAATAAATGTATTTGATGGATGAAAATGGTAAAATTTCAGAAATAAATAATTGGAGGTTTTTTTATTTTTTAAATTTCCTGGGGGTTAGGAGAAGAGTGTCAATATACATACATACATACATCCATTCGTGTGTGTGTGTGTTTATACATACACAGAGAGAGAGAGAGAGAGAGAGAGAGAGCAAAAAAATGCCAATGAGCAGAGAAGTGTGAGGGCCAGGCTGGTTGCAGCTGGGAGATTACATACTTTATGCACCAGTTTGTTTCAGACCAGCTGGAAGAGGTGAGTTCTGCTCTGTTGCTTTCTAAAATTGCAAGAGGGAATGCTCCAGACAACCCCCAAAGTCAGCAGGTAGGTCTGCCAGATGGCATCAGGAATCAACAGGAATGGCTGACAGGTGCTTGTAAAACACAGTCAGAACTGATGAAACCAATCGTGTTTGAAACAACACAGAGCAACGAAGCATTTGGAGCGTGCAAATCTCTGATAGCCCAGTGTTGCCAGATCTGTAGCAGAAAAAGGAAAAAAAAAACGAGTCTAGGGAATACATTTCTGTTTATTAATCTCCTAGGGTTTCCTCAGAGTAACTTAATCATAATGCTCATCTTTCAATCCTTTTTTTTTCCACTAGAAAGCAAAGTCCTGCAGTCAGAAACTGAAAAAGGCTATTGTCTGATCATAACAGCTCTAAGCCGTTATAAATAAATGCATTTAAGAAAAAACATACTGGCTGAACCTTCATCTCATGCTACTAGCTGCTTAGAAGAGCAGTTTATTATTAGAACAGAACAGATTCCCACCTATGCAAACCCTCCTACGATCTTGTTAATAGAGTCCTGCAGATCATACATTGAGTCTGGTGTCATGATACATCATGCTAATGCATAGTTTGTTTTTAACTATCTTTTTCTAAAAAACTACAGCTAGTAGAACTCTGGGAGATGATGGAGGACAAGGTTTGTGATGCTTCATGGGGTCGTGAAGAGTCGGACACAAACAACAACAATTAGTAGGATTCATACAAAATACAGAATTGTAAATCAGTTTACTCATCAAACCACAAACCAAAAAAAATATATAATTGCATGAACCCAGCTGCCGGACTCACTTTGACAACAATAAATAGGGTGTTTTTTTTAACATTACGTGGTTCAATCTGTTTCTTGCATTGAGATTTGGCAAAAGTCCAGAATCTGTATTGGAGACAAGAATGAAACCATACAAAACCCTTCAGGGCCCCCACCAGTGTGAGGGTACAGTATCAGCGCCTCTCATATTTGTATTGTCAAATCTGTAGGTTTTTCTTCCTATTCTTCCTATCTCCCAGCTTGTAACATGCTTGAAGTGGAGCAGTTATTCAATGTTTACATAGCAGCTACAGTGGTCCAATATTTTAAAGTTGGTTAAGTTACCTTTGGTGATTGATATTCTTGCTTAGTTAATTCAGCGTGTTGTGCAAATCCAGACTGTATGGTAGCTGTAGAAAAATTTCACTCTGGCCTTGGAAAGTAGGTGCAAGGTAGAAAATGGTTCCTGGTTGGGGAATTCTAGAAGTTGAGGTCCTCACATTTTAAGGGTGGACTTTTAATGATACATTTGCTGTCGTCATCTAGACTTTTTGACTCCCCATCCTCCATGAATGCCCTACTCTATAGACCAAGAGGAGGCCAAGTTGATTGTGTTTGTAAGACATTAGTAGGACCCTTGAGAATGTCTCCCCCAATTATTTTGTATCTCATGTTTATTATTTTTCAATAAATAACTCAAACCAGCAAACATACTTAATGCTCCTTCCTCCTCCTATTTTCCCAAAACTACAACCTTGTGACATAGGTTGGGCTGAATGACTGTCTCCAAGTTACCCAGCCAGCTTTTATGCCTAAGGCAGGATTAGAACTCCTGGTTCCTAGCCTAGTGCCTTAAGCACTACTAGACCAAACGGACTAAAGTAGATGTACTAGTTCTCTTTGGTCTTCCCTCCTTACGCAGATTCTGACACTGTCCAGTCGCATCTTAGTTTAGGTTTTCTTTTGAGGTTGAACCCTAAGCACCTGATGACAACATGGATTTCAAGGGCTTTTGTTTTCTACCAGTGAAATCAACTTTGATTGTCAAGCTCCATCAGCTCCTTCCTAAAAGAGGAAAAAATGTCCATAAGCACTAAGCAAAAAATTAGGGGTAATTTAAAAAAAGAATTGCATGGAAATCTTGATGCTTTGAGTGACAAATCTGGAGGAGGGAGGGACCTTATTCTGAATGGGGCTGAGGGGGGAGGGCAAAGCACCAGATAAGAGAGCTTGGTTTCTAGTTTCACCACCTCCCTCCCTCCGTCCCGGCTGTCCTTCTCTAGTCTAATTAGACTTTTCCCACAGACCTAGATTATTTCCAAGCCTGATATTTTTGTTGTTTTAATATTCCTTCTGGGCAGTTGATTAGCACTCTTTATTCTTTGTTTTTGTGCTATTTTTGTTGCTATTTAATATGCTCCCATTTAGTTATGAATAGATTTCATCTGGCCACCAAACAGCTTTTTCTCAAGCTGCCTATAATTTCCATGCCTCACCATCCCACCTTTGAATAGCCTTCTTTAAAAATTACTTTTATGTGTAAAAAAGCCCAACTGTGATTTTGATCTGTCTTTCGTTTCATTTCCTTTATCATAGCATTTGATCACTCGGGCTGCTAAGTCCATCTCTCAGCTCCAGGTAGGAATTTAAGGTACAAGCAGTCCTTGATTAGCAATTCCTCATTTAGCGAATATTTGAAGTTATGACAGTACTAAAAAGAACAACTTACTGACCAGTTGTCACATTTATTTTGTATTTTTATAGTTTTGTAGTATTCTATTCATACGGTTTTATTTTCCAATATTGTAAGTTGCCCAGAGTTACCCTGTAGTAGGATGGCAGCCTTTAAAATTGATAAATAAATTTACAACCTTTGCAGCATCCCTGCTCTTATTTTCAGTTGCTTATTTATCCCATAATACCAAAATGTCTTCAAAGAGAAAGAACACTAATTTATCTGACGTAACTTCCACTCTGGGTAATAGGTTGCTTTGTCAGTCTGCTCTTACCATTAAGAATTTTCTTCTAAATTTTTTTAACCAGACTCTGTCCTATAAATTGAAGGGTATTATTTTGTGTCCAGAAAACTAGGATGGTTAAGATATCATTCCTGTCTTCTGTGTGAACCCCCTTCAGATATTTCAAGATAGTTGTTACATCCCATCTTTTCTTTTAGAAGTTAGTTTCCAGTCCTTCAATTATTGTTGCTGCTTTTAAGTGGGGAAGTTAACTCTAAGCCTTGAGAAGGAATAGCTAGAGGGTCAATGGTGGCTTATCCTTGGGAAAATAGAAAGCATGAAAGAGTCTCATAGCAACCCTCCCTTGGCTTTTTTATCTTTGGAAAAAGCTCAGTGGGGGTTTTGAACAGGCTTCCTGTATTCTCTTAATACCGTACAACAGGGGTCCCCAGCCCCTGGGCCATGACGTGGTACTGGGCCACACAACTGGTGGGCAAGTGCACACTAGCTCCACTTGCACGAGCAATGAGCACATGCCCGCTGCTCGTGCAAATGAACCTGAACGCATGTGTGTATGTGCACCTGCTGCACTTGCTAGGACTTATTTTTGGGATAGGTCTTATTTTCAAGGAAATGGCTTACACACACACACACACACACACCCCTCATCTTTTCCTAAGGTGTCTAAAGTGTCTCAAAAGTTGTCCAGAATAAGTAAGTAGAGAATAAGTAAATTCTTAAGTGACCTTAGAGTATCTGAGATCTCTGCTCCACTGAGGAAATCAACAGGAAGAGATCAAAGGCTTTTAAGAGCCCATCTTATCTAATTTTAACTGGAGCAAAAAGAAAAAGGTGGAATAAAAGTGCTATTGTCTCCCTGATTCTGGTCCCAGCAGTCTAAAATTCTTCTCCCAACTCCAGTGGCATCAATGCTATCAATGTGGAGTCACCAAATGGAACAGTTAGCCTGCCATATCAGGCATCAGAATCAGTCTCAAAACAATTTTGGGATTGGGATTTGAAATTTAAGACAGAGGCAAAATAGCTGAGCTCCAGCTGCTTTTTAACATTTTCTCCATCTGAAATTAGAAGTGTAATAAAGGTATTGCCACAATCTTTGTTGTCTTCTGTTGATGCATGTGTGGAAACCCTTCTTCCTGGAATTGTCTCTCTTATTAGCCTTAGCTTGTTTTCTGTATTTGGCTTTCTAACTTCATTCCTGAATTTCTGAGCTGAAACTCTCTACAATTCTATCTGTAAGATCTTAAAAACATCCTTCTCCATTCCTCTTGTCTCAACTCCTTTAAATGTCTCCTTATTTTAATGAATGGAAACTTGAGAGAAAATCTATCTTAAAAGAATTGGCAAAAATAGAGTTCAGTGATTTTACAAATAGGTACCTACTGTGCTTTTATAGCCAAATGCAGAGGTCTATCAACAGGAGCCAAGACATAAAGGGAGTAAAATTAACTATTCCTGGAACATTTACAATTATATATCTGTGTTACCGAAGAAGCTACTATAATACTCTGAACACTCAACAGAAATAAATAAAGATACGGTTGAAAGCAAGCAGTTAGCCATCCTATTTTGCTGAAGAAGAACTTTAAAGGGGAAAGATAAGTAATTAGTGGATACATGTTAGCTGACAAGTTCTGGGAATTGGAATAGCCTGAAGTGTGAGATAGGCGGCAAATAAATTTGATAAATATAAAGTCTATACAAGTTGCTAAGTTTGAAAAAAAAATGGGGTAAATTATTGGGAATCAAAAACCCTTGGGCTTCTATTGCAAATCTTCCAAATGGCCAGTTTTCCTTCCTGTTTTCTACCTACAAGAACATTTTTATTTACTTATTTCCTTATAACAGAGTATGATGTAGTGCATGGGTGTCAAACTCGGTTGTGTCATGACATATTGCGATGTTGTTTGTCTTTGCGGAGTAAAGAACCAGGGTGGGTCTTGCACGTGATGCATCTGGCCGGCGAGCCATCAGTTTGACAGGCCCGATGTAGTGTTGGATAGTTGAGGGTCTTGGAATTTCGCTGGGTGACTTTCAGGCACTCCGGTAGCCCAACCAACCTCACAAGATTGCTGTTTGGTCATAAAATGAGAGCGATTCTATATAGGCTGCCTTGAGTTTTTGAAGGCAAAGTAGATTATCTATCTATCAAATATGTAAATAAGATTAGTTAAGTTAATCAATTATCAATAATCAACTTCCTGGAATTCAAACCTAGGTTGGCTGTCCATTTCCAGTAGAATCAGCTATTAGCCAGCCATAGCTACATACATTTGTGTGTTCTATATGTGTGTATTAATGTGCTGTAGATACGGCCCCCCCCCCCCATGCAGTGTAAAATTTTGAAGATAAAAGGCTTCTCTAGCCATTCCTTCACGTATACACTGGAGTTTATTTTAAAATTTATTTATTTTAAATAAATATTCAATTTAAATATTATTTACAGAGTAAAAGAAATTGTTTTTCTTTTTCAAATGCTTCCCTGAGCATCTTTACTAAGGAATAAGTTCCATTTACCTCACCAGAAGAGTAAAAATTATCAGTTTTGTTGATTGTGCCATTGTTGCTTCTCACAGTTTGATACCCTCCAGATATATTGAATTTAACTTCTGAAGTTCCCAGCTTAACAAATGTTTTATTCCAGGACAATTTGTGATTATTATTATTATCAGTAGTAGTATGTAATTATAATCTCTATCAAAAAGTGGCTATTGGAAGAAACATGTTTAGAGTATAGATGTTATGATTTGTAAACTGTGATCTCTGGTTTATTGTGTTATGTGAACCTAGCCAGTACTAGCTTATTCAACAGATCATGTTTAGTGAAGACACAGTGTTAAGGCCCAACCTTTCTTACCTTTGTGCTCCTGCTATTATGTCTATGGCTGATTTATTTTACATTATGCTTTATTTAATTCCTGAAAATATAAGGGGCAGATGATTCAATCATTTGCTCTCTTTGCAGCCCAAATGAATGCTTGTGTACGAAAAGGGAGATAGATAGATCCTATCATTGTTCCAAAACTTTTTATATCCACAAAGCCTATAACTCATCAGTTTTGTTGCTTATTTGTTTCTGAGATAAATATGTATTTTAAAACGATTTGCTGCTGCCATCTTGATTAAATAGCAATGCAGCAGCCATCACTATCAATCCTGTGCTTCCTTATCCAACCAAAGGCATACACAGAGTTAGTTCTCTATACAGCAGGAGGGACCTCATTTTATTCATTTTTATTTATGCAAATTATCTATCAACTTAATCCTTATAGACTCTAGATGATTAATAGTTATTAAAATAACAGAATAAAAATATTTTTACTATATAATAAGAAAGAGCAAATAATAAGAAAAAAATGTGAGCTGTTATAGCCACAAAGGTGATTTTGGAATTCAGCAAGTGAGGGCAAATTAAGAACACAATAAGAATCCATAATAAGAGGCCCAGAATCAAATTCCCATCAGATCACCCCTCTATGACCAACCAGGAACATTCAGGATGTTCACAAACAATGAATGATAGAAAAGCAATTTTATTTTATTTTATTTTTTTATTTTAGTTAATTTCAATGCCACCCAACTCTACCTGATTCTGGCCAGTTATTCTTCCTGTTGATTCCTGGAAAGCTATATATAAGATCTATTTCTTGTTATTCAGAAAATAATCAGTAGCCATTAAGTTGAAAAAATGTTTGGAGGTCATTATGCAATAAATTCTAAACTCATCAGAATTGAAGTGTGTTTTTTAAAAAGCTTTCTATTATTAATATTAAATCTTCTGTTACTCAATGGATGATCCTGAGATTTAATCCAGCAATATGATGGATGGGAATCCTTCACTGTTTTCATATTTTCTGTATCATGAATGATTTTGTATACTTCTCTTGTGTCTTCCTTTCTGGCCCTTTTCTAGCCCCCTAACTTCCCTATTTGCATTATCACTTCATTAATAAGAAATTTGAGAGCTAATGGGAAAAATAGGAGCTGTGCTTTGAAGGATATCTTTTTAGTCCACTGTACTTTATGTTTGAATAAACACGCATAGGATAGTACTTTGAGTGTCACAAATATTTTTTCTTTAGTAAGTCTATTTTTACAACTTTATCAGGGGCTTAGGAGTTAGCCCAGTCGACTTGCATTTTGAAGCCTGATCATTTTGCACTGTCTATTAATTAAAAAAAATATCCAGGATTAAAAATGCTGGAACCAATTGCCAAATGTCAGACAAGAAGTGTGACATTTAATTGCTTTTTGTCAAGCGTTGTTGCTCTAAAAGTGCTTTTCTGATTTTTTTTTTTTAAAATGTCTTCTTTCAAGCATCCATTAATAATGTCCGGCTAACCATTTGAATGTCATATGCATAATCTGCAAGATTATGAAAAGAAATGGAATTATCTTTTAAAATTTCTGTTTGTTCTTCTTTATAAAATAACCTGTTAATTGCTATGGTCAACATTTAATAGCATTTTTCTTTGTGGAAGATGGTTGTATGCTGGGGAATGGTGATATCGAGTCTACTCCCTCCCGGTGTCCCGTGCGGTCACACAGGGAGGGCCTGCTGGGGGTACCATCGGCAGCGAAATGCCGACTGGTGACCCCCAGAAGT
>JANHFL010006325.1:21373-37246 GCA_032468155.1 Oxyrhabdium leporinum | reverse complement strand
CCAACCTGTCCCACCCTGCCCCTCCCAGGAGTCTCCATGCGGCCCATTGTGGATGCAGGTTAGTGCAAGGCACGTGCGGAGGCTTGGGGAGGGAGAAAAACAGGCCTCCTGGAAGTTCAGGAAGGCTGGAAACGGGCTCGTTTCCATCCTCCAGAGTGTCTCCGAAGCCTGGGGAGGCTGTTTTCGCCCTCCCAGAGGATCAAGGAAAGCCTCCGGACCCTAAGGAAGGCCTCCATGGTGCAGGAGGCTGACTAGGCCATGCCCACCATGGCCATGCCCACCCAGCAACCAGGCAGCGAACCTGTTGCTGAAGTTTTTGAATCCCACCCCTGGGTGAGGGTTGATGATTTTTTAAAAAAAAACAACGTAGGGGTTTTTTTTTCAAGGAGTAAGTGGTAGTGAGAAGCTTGTGACAGAGACCTACTTATCCTGTCACAATAATAGAAAGTGATCTTCCAGATGTTTTTGTTGCTGCTGGGGATTTTATTGTTTAGAACATCTTTAGCATAAGCCAAGGTACTTTTGGTTTGATGTGTCCATGAATAAAATGATGATCCGAAGTCTTGAGAAGGCATCATTTGGTTCAGATTTCAAGAAAGCAGCTAGGCCTGGAGCTGCACATAAGCCCAGATTGTCTTCCTGTGTTTTTGCAGACTTTGACAACTCTTTTCTGAGCACATTTTTGCACTATACACAAATCAGAAATGATTATAATACTGGCAAATTAAACTCTAGGCCATATTTTTAGTTGAAGTTTTAGTTATATGTTATATAGTTGAAGTCTTTTTCAGCAAGACTTTTTTTTTTTTTTTGCAAAATATGACTTCATCACTCCTTTTCTTACCATTATTTAAAAAAAAAAAAATTTTATAAAAAGTTTTGATCTGTAAACATTTGAGAGCACATTACATTTGTGTTGGGTTTGTGTTTTGTTATATGGGATGGGGTTTTGCCAACACTTCTGTCTTCTGATGTGAGCATTAAATACCATTCAATATTTTACTTTTTCCTAGATATTTGAAGCATTTTAGGAGTCTATCTAATGGAAAGATAAATCTGTTCAGATACCATAATCTGTGAGCAATCTTCTTTGAGTTTACCTGCTATCAGAAATGATGATTGTTTCCACTGTAGTTTGATAACAGTGTCCCATTATTGGAATTTCAATTGATTATATCCGTAAAATATGTGGATCAATCTGCAGTATTGTTTGCCAGATTAGACTTCTTTGTTAACCCAGCTGTTTGTTTTTTCCTCAAGAAACATTGGCTGATTTTAATAGGACTCTGCATTCTGCTCTTTCATTACTGTAATAATGATTGTGTTATTTATATCATGCCTTTGTTTAATCATAAATCATCCTAAAAATGAATTCATATAGGTCAGTATATAAGTAGTGGTCTGAAGCAACCCCTTTACTTCCATATAGCAAAGTATGCTACTCTGAGAATGAGGGACCAGAGAAAGCTGTTTGATTAATCTTTCAGATAGTTTTGATTTAACCTTCAAAATAGTCTGGCTCCTTTTCCCAACTGTGTATTATGATCGCAGCTGCACCACAGTCCCTTTTATTTCAAATGTTTGTGGCGATATAATAAAAAATTTTTAAAGTGCAAATCTTTTCAAGTTGCCATTTTTTCTATTCCTATTATTATATCCTTTCCCTCCCCCTTTCTCTGAATAGTTATATATCATTTCCCAGAGGAGTGTGAAGCAGCTGTTCTGAGAACGGCCCTGTCATATCTGTGATTATTGTTCAATTAATGAAAGAAGATTATGTTGCCAAGTCCATGAAACTGACCAGAGTAGCAGGAACATACTTGCTGACCTCAGCCCGGTTTCGTAGGATCTTATTATAATCAGAGAATAATCACTTGCTTGAAATACCCGAAGCACTTATCTGAACTTTATCCTTTGAAATACCCCAGAGATGAAGTTAGCTTATGACTTCCATCCTCTCTGTCAGACCTTATTACCTTTTTCACACATGGGTGCATAGAGATATTAAATATTCATTTAATATTATTGTGGGTATAAATAGTACTTTTCAATAAGGAACAACTTCTGGTCAAACCGATCTCCAATTACAGATACTGCTGGCCAGGGAATGGACGTATGCATGATTTTGTCCATTTAAAAAAATTAGCCAACAGAAAGACAATTATAGTCTATAACCTAATCTAGTAAGAAATTGCTGAACTTCAACTGAAATCTAGTTGGAGAGAGAAGGAGGACAAATGACTTCTAGTCACATTTACCAGATTGTCAGGTGCTGTTTTAAGCTTGACATGATATACCAGTAGTAGAAACACATTTTATATATTACAATTTATTTATTTGATTTCTATAGCAGTCCATCTCAACAAGTGATTGAATAGTTTTGATCTATAGTATTTTACCTCTCTGTCCAGATAATCTGTTCAATTCATCTGACCTTCATTTATTCATTCATGTAAATTTATTAGGCACTTAACTCCAATGGTTCTGCTCTAGTTTTAAATGTATGTCTAATATTGAGAAGACAAGATAAGACAAGGATTTTGTTAGTGTACCAAAGCTTGCTGTCCCCCAACTACATATAAGTTAGAATTTCAAAATCCATTATGACTAGACATTATGGTAAGTGAGGTCCATGCATTGTGTGGTAAGGTTTATTATATCTGAGGAATATTAGTTTAGGGAAGATTGATGTAATCTCTCTCTCTCTCTGACAGCCAAAGCTGCAGAGGAGTCTGCTTCAACAAGCACACCAAAACCATCTTATCTGAGTTGGCTCAAGTTAGCCACAAAGATCTTGGTACACTCTCAGTTAAGATAAAGGATGACATATTGAACATAGTTTTCTACACTAGCTTAGGAGCGATAATCCATGAGCGGGAGAAGTAGTAATCTCAGTTGTCATACCATTATTTGATCATGCTTGACTCATTGGTCCCTCAGTAGAGTTGAATGGTTTTTTTGTAGTCTTATGAGGAGTATTAATTTAAATGAAGTCAATATATAAGCCAATCATGACTTTTTATGGGTTCTTCACCCATCCTTATATCTTTAGTACAGGGTTCCTTGCATGGAGCCGTGGGTTACCTCAGTTCCCAAAGTTCATCTTGCCAGAGTTTTCCTTGATGATTTTCAAATAATGCAGTCTCCAGACTATGCAGCATGTGACTAGATGTTTTCCCCTCTCCTCCCTCATGCTTGGGAAAGTCAATCTCACAGGAGACAAACAAAATCAAGCTTTATTATAAAAAATATATTAATTTGAAAAAAAAACCCTTTTAAAATTTTAAACAGCTAAAATATAAACATTTGGTATATGAGAAGACAAATACTACTTGATTAAAAAAGAAAATCATTAAAAAAAATAATGTTCCACATAGACCACAAGATGGTGCAGGTCTGTTAGAAATATTTCTGACTGAATCTACAAAGAGATATAATGCAGGGATTTCTGTTTATTTAAATGTACAAAAATATCATTATGAATATTTATTTTTATCATTTTATATATAATGTGACATTGGACAATATATGATATCCTCATACTCAGTCTGAAGAAGAGACAAAATTTTGACAATGCACAAAACTTATCAGCTTATATGAGAACTTAGCACTTTAGACTTGTACAACATAAAAATTAAATTAAGAATCTACCAAAAATCTTGGCTGAACTTATTTATTTCTTCAACAACAGTTCCTCTTCAATTTTCAATCTGTCATTCTAAGAAATGTGTTTGTTTTTATTTGCCTCACTAAACTAATTCATGATAGACCCTGGTTTAGTGATAACCAACACAATGGGAGAAGATCAAGCTATGAACTGGTATTTATGTAATATTTCACATACTTCTCTTTGTGCAAGTGAAAGAGCTCTTTAAAGGTTTTGTTATGAGCAAGTGCTGTGTTTTCTTTGTACAAGTGCAAAGTTGCCCATTTTGTGACACATGTTTTAGCGCTGCTGTCTGACTCTCCTATCTCACATTCTCAATCACCGTTACCCTAATCATCATGTAGTATGTAAAATAAGTGTGAATCCTGATAAAGGCCTCTCTTCCCAGCTCAGAGCGCATTTGTTACCTTCAGGCCAAAAGGAGCAACTAAAACAAAATTGGCTTTGCAAGGCCAGATGCAACAAATCCTAGATAGTGAATGAAACACTTTATTGGCTGAGTTAGAGATCACCCCGGAGGACTGTGGCTGCCAGGCAGTGTTCTGTAAGTTTGGAGATCAGATGAGCAGCCTGTTTATTAGTTTTTGGATGACTGGCTGCATTACTTCTGCAGCATCTGCTCTGTGGTATAGCTGACATTCCATTCTCTTATAAAGTTTAAGTACCCAAAAACATAGCCTGAAGGTTATGTCAGGAAACTCCTTTCAAAACACCAGCAATGTTTGGTTCCACAAGTATATATAGGCAGGACTACGGTAGAACCCGCCTGGCACTTACAGAAGTTGGTGAGAAGCTGCTCTGCACAGCTTTCCTTATCATCCTTCTTGCTTCCTTTGGTGGGATGCCTAGCAGTTATAGGAGAGCAAGAAGATTCTGGGGCCTGAAAATATAACTATTGACTACAATGATATCTATGGAAAACTGGATAAGAGGTGAGTTGGTGGGATTATAGAGAATAATACTACTTGGAAAGATGATGAGGTAAAACCTTTAGGAAGGAATAGAGGAGAAAAAGGAAGGACTGCTAAGATATTTCTGTGGAAACACAGAGGAAGATGACTTTAATGGTGATATGCAAGCCCTTTCAAGGTGACAAGGGATGGAACTTTTTTTTTAAATTCTAGAATGTTCAGATAACATTTGGAAAGCTCAGATGATACCTCCCTAATTCACTAGAGTATAAGAAAGAGGAGATGCAGCACAATCAGATCTGCATGTTAGTGTTATTTTAACCCAGTTTCAACCAAAGTAAATTCAGCCTTCCTATGGAGTTGACGTCTGGTCTGCCTAATGGAATTGCCCAAATTGGCCATAACTTTCAATCAAGAAATTGTAGGAAGGTGGAGTGATCCTTCATTTGAATTCCATATCTTATCTCCTTTATGAGAATAGAATCTGGCTAAATTCTGCACTTGCCTTATTCTTCAAAAGATTTGCTAGTGTTTCTGCAGTACCTGCAAAATGTTGGGCTTAGATTGGAAAGGTCAGGTACATTCCCTGCTGCCTAGTGTTTAATGGCTATAATAGATCTCCAAAGCTGATTAGATCTCAAGATTTTCACAACTGTAGAAAAATAGTGTTTAAATTTGTATCTATGCTAAATACCACTTAGAATTCTTTCTTCGACTCTTTGTGATCCCTAAGTCACAAGTGGGAACCTATTAATTTAGATTTCACAATACTACCACATCAATACCAATATTTTAGGAATGAGCTTTTACCTTATTATTTTGTACCCTAGAGCAAAGAGAAATAGTGACTCATAAAAGAATAAATATTCAAAGAATTTTACTTTCATTTGACTTGTATCTGGCACACTTCTCAAAAAGTACTGATCAGTCAAAGGAGAATAGAATTTAACCTAGTTAATTTCATCTTTCCTTCTATTATTAATGTGGCTGCTACCTTTTTTGTCTTTTTCAAGAGAAAGGATGCTGTGGACAGAATAATCTTAACACTTTGAAGATTTTGTTTTGTTTTGCAGCCTCATCAGTTTCTCTGCATTGAATCCAAAGAGATGTTCCAGCAACTAAAAGAGCAGAGCTTCTGATGGCTTGTTCTAAATGGCTACATTCAGTTTTGGATGTTCTTCCTTCAGAACATCTGTACCAATGCAGAACTGTAGTGTGGCAATCAGACACACCATCTCAGCTGCAAGACGTGGGCTTGGCATTTAAGCTAATCGGAGTAGCAGCTGCAAAACTTGAAACTCTAAAGGAAGGCAAAAACAACATCCCAAATTAGCACAAATAAGAATCCCTACAAAATAGGCTTGTAAATCTCCAGGATACTGGTAATCCAATAGTTGATTGAGTGATTGATTATGTGCCATCAAGTTGAAGTTGACTATAGTGACCACATGGATAGATTTTCTTTTCTGTGCCAATCTGTCTCAAATCTGGTATTTCAAGTCTTACTGGTTCACATGGAGCCACTGTAGGCAATGCCATGGATCTTGTTAATAAGCAACTTTTTGCCATTGAGGGTTTCATGTTAGTTATCTTCCAAGATCTCAGGGACAAAGATAGTCAGACTTCTTGTAAAGGGAAAAAAATGGATAACTGTAGATTATTACAGAGCAAACTATCACACTATAACTATAAACTATAGCTATAAAAACAAGCACAGTGTATTCATTTTTTTGAAAAAAAAGCTGAGAAAAAATTATCTCTAGTTGTCTAGATAAAATTATCTCTGTACTCTAGAGAGTACAGGACTGCAAGTAGTAATCTAACCATTGCTTCATAAAGAACCTGAAGGAAAAGTTCTGGTGTCAACTAAATATTAATCTTTAAAATCCTCAGTTTCAATATCTATATTTGAATCATTTTTTTTAGTTTTTGTATACGTACAACATAAAATGTCATTTCACATTGTTCACATTTTCAGCATTTATTTTCTAAATGATTCTTAGTCCAGTTTATTGGATATTCTTTAACCTATTCTTCTTCCATTTCAAATTTCAACAAATCTTTATATATTTTAGCAATTACATATTCATCATTGGTACACAATTATACTTCAAATTCTGTCTTACTTTGCTCCATACAATAAGTCTTTTTATTTATACCATTTTAAATCTTTCCGATAACTGTAAATGGCATTGACAACTATATATTTCGTCATTAGTTGCTCTGTTGATTTAATTTTATATTCCCCTTGGTGATTTCCAATAATTCCTGGTATATTAACCCTTTGTCTTTGACTATGGTATGTCTTCTATAACATGCTTCTTCTGCTGAGATCCATAAAGGTGTTTTCAGGCACAGCCTTGGTTTATAGCTACTCCATATTCTCAATATGGTGCATTTAACACAATTCCTCAATCTACTAAACTTCTTCTTTCATATAGTATTTATCCTTGAAAATCCTTCTTCCCTTCCCTTTTTAAAAGCATCCAAACTATTGACAATTGAGTCTGAGTGATCTTCTAGCCATCTTCTTCCTCAAGCATTTTCTGCAATAAATATGGGTTGATGCCCTTATCTGTAATTTGCTATAACTTCTTCCTTCTCCTATTTTGATTGCTTTTCTTGTGGTTGCTATTGAAATAGAGTAAAAGTATGTCAAAAACGAGGATAAAAATAAAAGGCAAACTTCTTTTTCTCTCTCCATTTTGCTTTTCTGTCTCTACAATATTTTAGTCCCAATTAGTTCTTCATAGCTATAGTCATATAGTCTTGTTCATACCTTATTTTGTAAAATTCACCAATTATTTACTTACTGTCCTTAATAATAATCAATCAGCTTTCCCATGATGTTCTATCCTATTTGCCTAGTTAATTTTACTATTTTCAAGGCCACTTTCATCAAAGAAAAGAATTATTACTCTGTTTTTTTTAAATTACCCCACTACTTACTTCTCTCCATGTGGATGTAGTACCATGAAGGACTACTCATTGAGTTTGTCAGCCAGTTACAAATCCATCTGGTGGTGATGTTGTCTATTCCCCATTTTTCTAGTTTACCAAGAAGTAGATTGTGGTCTACTTTGTCAAATGCCTTACTGAAATCTAAGTATACTATGTCCACAGCATTTCACTGGTCTACTAATTTAGTGATTATCAAAGAATGAAATAAGACTGGTTTAGCATGATCTGTTTTTAACAAACCTGTACTGGCTACTAGTTATAACTTTATTTGCTTCTAGTTGTTTACAGATGTTTCTTAATTATCTTTTCCAGGATCTTTCCAGGTATTGATGTTAGACTGATTGGTCTGTAGTTTTCTGGGTCTGTTTCCCCCCCCCTTTTTTAAAGATGGGAACCACATCAGCTCTTTTCCAATTCCCTGGTGCTCCGGGATTTTTGAAAGATATGGTACAGTGGATCTGCCAGCTCCTTCAGAGCCCTGGGATGCAATATCTCAGGTCCTGGTGATTTATATTCATCAAGGTCAGATTGGTGTTCTCTTACCATTTTCTTGCTTATTTTATTTTTTTTTCTAATCTGTCTTTTACAGGAGCTTTTTTGGTATGTTGGGCTATAATTTCTTTTTGTGTGAAGGCTGATACAAGGAATGAGTTAAGCAGCTCTGCTTTCTCCCTACTTCCAGTTACTTCCTTGCCATCTTCTCTCTTTGGTGGACCTATTTCCTTGACTTTTTTCTTTGTATTAATACTTTGAAAGAAACTTTTTAAAAATTGTCTTTGACTTTTGTAGCAAGCCTTAGTTCGTTCTGAGCCTTTTCTTTCCTGACTTCATCTTTTTTTTTTCCCAATAAATTTTTTTATTTTATTACAATACAGGTCTTCCATTACACGGTGTGTCGTCCGGGTACAAATATTTGCAAAGGTAATTAAAAATATAATTCTATTCTTATGTTTGATATTTACTGATTATATAATATGTTATTCATTTTATCAATCCTCACACTTTCTAGTATTTTTCTAATTACACTTTCTTCTCTAGAGATCAGTTCTGTGCAAATACAATTCTAACCGTAGTTAATACATACTAATTAGATAAGCATATATATATATATATATATAAAATAAATATAAATATAAATATAATATCTGATCCTCAAGGCAAATTTCAGGATTTCGAATTCTTTCATTCCAAATGCTTCCCTTTTGCCCAGATTCTAGTCAGTTGATCTGGGGCGCCAGGAAAAAAATAATAATAACTTGGCTGTCCAAATTCAAAAATATTTGGCCGAGACCCAGAGCAGTATCCTCCCTCCTGCCCTAAAAATCATACGGCAGATATCTCAGCACCCAGGAATTCCAGCAGCTTGCTAGAATGATTAAGCAAGCATAAATGCGCTCCAGGGGAAATTCACTGTATTTAAGTATTTCTTTGAGTGCCCTCAGAACTGTCATTTTTAGGCCAACACATAAGTGCTTCAAAAAGACCAAGC
Organism: Oxyrhabdium leporinum; assembly: GCA_032468155.1. NCBI lineage: Eukaryota > Metazoa > Chordata > Lepidosauria > Squamata > Cyclocoridae > Oxyrhabdium > Oxyrhabdium leporinum. The sequence goes on along the minus strand of JANHFL010006325.1, from coordinate 28,218 downwards.
GTAAGAGTTTAGAGAAAAATGAGAGCCTGACTCTCTTCTGTTTTAAGCTGAAAAGTAGCTTGTTTGTGCACTTCTTTTATTCGCTTCTTTGCAAATCCCTAACTAATGATTTAAATTCAGAACTTGGTGTATGGCAATATGACTTGTAGGGCCATTCTAAATATTTACAATGATTAGCTTAGCATCCATTCAAAGCATGGCATTGAAAAAAGTGATTGACAAGTAGTCCTTGCCCTCAGGACTTATGACTGCTGCAGCATCCCCATGGTCACATGATCAAAATTTAGGCACTTGGCACGTACCTACGACATCTGCAGCCGTCTGTGACCTCCACTCAGCCAGCTTCCAACAAGCAAGAGTCAATGGGGGGGGGAGGGGAGTCAGGTCCACATAATAATTGAATGATTTACAGGTAGTCCTCTGCTTACAACAGTTCATTTAGTGACCGTTCAAAGTTACAATGGCGCTGAAAAAAGTGACTTATAACTGTTTTTCACAGTTACACCCTTCCCAGCATCCCCATGCTCTTCTTCTTCTTCTTGTGTCATATCTGTCATCAGACGTTGGCGATCATGTGGGCGATCATATTTTTATCAACAGCCGCACGAAAAAGTGCTGTTGAGTTTTGTCCAAACCAGTCCCTTAGATTTTGAAGCCATTATGTTCTTCTTCTGCCTGGACCTTATTTGCCTTCAATCTTTCCCTGGAAGATTAAGTGAAGGATGCCGTATTTTTCCAGGTGTCGCATGACATGTCCGAAATATTCTAACTTTCGCTTTTTAATGGTTTTGATGATTTCCCTTGGCTTTCCCAGGCGGCTTATCCCCATGTGATCATAATTCAGATGCTCGGCAACTTGTTCATCTTTATGACGGTTGCAGTGTCCCCAGGGATCATGTGATCCCCTTCTGCGACCTTCTGACAAGCAAAGTCAATGAAGCCAGATTCACTTAACAACCGTGTTACTAATTTAGCAACTTGCAGTGATTCACTTAACAGAGGTGGCATGAAAAATTCATAAAATGGGGCAAAACTCACTTAACAAATTTCTCTCTCAGCAACATAAGTTCTGGGCTCGACTGTGGTCGTACGTCAAGGACTACCTGTACTTAAGAACCGCGGTGGTGGGCTTAACAACAATTGCAAAAAAGGTTGTAAAATTGGGCAAGACTCATTTAATAACTGCCTCGCTTAACAATGAAAAGTTTTTCTCTTAATTGTGATTGTAAGTCCAGGACTACCTGTATGTTATTTGCAAACAATTGACCTTAATGTATGGACCGTTGCGTGTAATTTCCATGAATATGCTAGACTAATTTTGCTAGACTACTTAGCTACTCTTTGGGTTCCAAGCTGAAAACAAACCATTTTATGGATTAGGCGATGGATGTCCCAGTAGCTAAGTCTCCACAGCTGAAAACACTCAGAGAAATTTTTGACTCAAGGATACACATACACACGCAGGGGTGGGATTCAGCCGGTTCAGCCCGGTTCAGATGAACCGGTATCTCCGACGATCGATCAATTGGCCTGCTGGTAGCTCCCAGGCTCAGCTGGGCCTGCCCACCTGCCCTTGCGCTTTTCTCTCCTTTATCCTCTCAGCTGATTCACGCGGCACAGCGGATTGCCGTGCCTCAGCTGTAGTTACTGTGTTACTACGTAGAAGGTAAGCTGGTTGTTTTGAAGCTGCGCACGTGCGCGCACGATCACCGAACCAGTTGTGAAACTGGTTGAAACCCACCACTGTACACACGTATCCCAAAGCATATAAAATGGAAAGTCCCTGTAGCCTTCCAGAATTTTTGCTGGAGCAGCAAACTAATCTTTTTTTTAACTCTACTAAGAATAGACTTTGGGACTTTCCAAGTGTCGAGAATGATGAATATACACAGCTGATAAAGTTCATATGTCACTGGGAAGATTGAAATTCCAGATGTTGGGAAACCCAATGTTAGTTCAAGTTACACTCCAGAAATGCAATATCCAATAGCTGTCATCTTTCTTTTTTTTTTACAATGGTCAATCTCCCTAAAGCGGCTTTGAACCTTCTAATGGGCTCCAATTAAACGTCCTTATTTCTTTCTTATCTTACCTTTTCATGGTTTTGGAATTATTTTTGTTTGTTTATTTGGGAGTTTGACGTTCTGATTTTTATTTAGCATCTTATTCCTCAGATGATGCAGTTGACTGTATTAGTCAGCCTCTTTTGGGAATTATGTCTATGGAGATTCTCAGTCCTCCAGGTCATGGTTGTCCCAAAGGTGCTTTTTCAAGAGGCAACTGGACTTTCTGGTTTTTCTTTGAAGACATTTCGCTTCTGATCCATGATGCTTCTTCAGCTCTGACTGGATGGTGGGCAGTGGAAGGATCTACACTCCTTGCAGACAGCTGGTCACTTGCATTCTTTTAGCAAGTTGTTATGGCCAACTGGAGGTTTATCTGTGTCATCAGGGTCACCTGAGTGGCGCAAATGAGTGTGGAGCCTTCTTGGAACTGTTGAAAGGACTTTTTGTAGACTGGAGATAGATGATGTCATACCCCCCCCCCACACACACACCTCTACTGAGAGAGGGCTGTTCAATTTTGATATAATGGCCTCTTTGACCCCTCTTTCAAACCAACGGTCCTCTCTGTCCAAATTGTGGACTTTGCTGTCTTCAAAAGATCGGCCTTTGTCTCTTAAATACAGATGGACTGCTGAATGTAGTCCTGATGGGTTTGTTCCCTTATGTTGTGCCATGTGTTCATGAAGTGGTTGTTTTGTTTCCCCAGTGTACAAACTTCCACATGGCTCACTGCATTGTACTGCATATAGCACATTGCTCAGTTTGTGTCAGGGTGTTTTATCCTTGGGGTAAAAGCATACAGAGACTTGAAAAATGTTGCAATTTACAAGGATTTCAGGGGTCAAGGTTGATTCTGCTCAGAGGTGGGCTGCTATTCCTTTAGCAAGAGTTTCACTAGTTGCACATGCACATTCGTGCGTGCTACAGGGGCCACTTTGGGGCTTGTGCGAAACTACAGGGAGGCAGCTGATGATGAAAACATTTCTGGTGAGTACAACAGCGGTGGTGCGGAGCTCAGCTGAGCAGCATGGGTGGCAGATGGTGTGTTATTTAGTGATAGGTTAGGGCGAGGGCGGGTGGGTGGGCCCAGCCAGAGCTCAGAGCAAGAGATTTGCCCAAACCTCTGTAACCATACAGCAACCCACCCCTGATTCTGCTGCAGGACACTCTTTCCTCTTCTTCAGTCTTTCCATTTCCTAAGTTCCATTTCTTCTTCTCGTAGAAAGAAAGTCCATGTATTTGTAACATTTGGAATGCTCTGCAGATATGCTCTCCTATTTGCAAATGATACTACTTAGGGAAGAGAAGGACAAGAATGTCAATATTTTTTTTTCTTCCTGTCAGATTGATATACCTCCAACTTTTCCTTGCAAGATATGTTCTCTGTACGGGATGTGATGGACTCATGATCACTCATGAGCTCTCAGGATAAAGGGGGACTTGAATCTGAGCCTCTCACTGAAAGTTCGGTGGTAGTTTACAGCATCCCAAGAAAAACGTTAAAAAAACAGACTTTATTGAAACACATCATCATACAAAGTCAATTCATGATAATAAGCCTAACAACACAACTGGTATGGAATTCCTCCAACCACAGTCTTGATTTGTGATGCCCTTGAGATTGGAAGGAAGCAAATATTACTGTAGCACTGATAATGTTAGCTAGTTTGGATAATGGGAACACCAAGGAGTCCTCAGAAACAAATTTGGCTTCCATCTGTGTCTTTACCTACATAAAGTATCTTTGAACTAATGTGTTAAACAAAATTACCTGCTCACCCCTCATTGGAATATTTTATAAAAGTATACATCTATTTTCTGAACATAATGTACATAAATATGCATTGTTCTTAGAGAACCTCTTTAAAGAAATGATACATTAGACAAATGAACCACAGGCTACCTTCTGGGAAACCTTTAATTCGTTTGAAAAACTGTTCTCCAATCCAGAAAACAAGATATCAAACATGCACCAAAGGAGAAAATAGGACAAAATGGGAAGGGGAGAATCCCCTTCACTATTAGCTATTATTATCCCACAAATTTCTGGATTCCAATTCTGTTTAAGAATACATCACTTTAGGCAAATAATATAGAAAAAGTGCACAATTGTGCAAATGAGCAAAGTGTCAGGGTTCCAAGTAATAACTCCATGGAAAGCAGAACTCCAAGGCAAGCAACTTCCTCAAAGGGCAATTTTATTGGAGATTTCATATTGGCACAAACTGGTGAAAACCGACTCTGAAAGTTCCTGTGGTTTTCACCTGATTAAAAAGTGAGAGTTCCCCCTTTCCCCAAATACTTAGTCACATTGTCCAATCGAGGTGCTGGCTGGTCACTTGGTAACCGGACTCCTCCTCTCCCAAGCAACCTGCTGGAATGTCCTTGGTTCCCACACGAAACTATTTTGTTTTGGCTTCAGGGTCTCCACTCCCTATCCCTTCTTCTCACCGTGGTAACCCTGAAGCCTCCAAAGTGGCCTCCGTCAGGTTCGCTTCCGAGTTGACACAAAGCATATTATGAAGAAAAAGTGAGTCAATCTTTATTTAGTTACATGCTTATTTGCTCTGTTTCTGAAGTCCCTCAACTTCATAATAGCACTTGGTGGTGCCCAATATTCAAAATATTTCAAAACAAAATAGCAAATAGAATTTGTTCACCAGCCCTAGACATGGAAATGCAATTCCATTCTGGATGAACAAAATATTTGGACAATAAAGTCCAAAAAGCTCCAGGAATGGGTCTTTCTAGGACTAACTCTCAGCCCATTCTTCCCCATTCACACTTGAACAGGGACATGGCCTTGACAGAACCACTTGATTGAAATATGTAGTTGGATGTTATCTTGTTACAAACTGAAAGATGACCACACCCAATTTCCTCATATAAATTTTGAACACCAATTACAACTAATGTTATGCCAAATCCATTCACTCTAAGGCCTTTTGATAATTCAGATTGATCATACTGAATGATGCTTGTATCATGTCTTCCCAACTGTGAACCTGAAAAACATGGTTGATGACATTTCAGTCTTATGTTCTGCCCTGAAACCCAACTGATGATGGGTACCTAATTTTATCTTACACAGGCTTTTGAACAAAGTTTTTGTAAAACAAACAACAACAACAACAAAATCCATGTTGACTCCAATTTGAATATTATTCACTCGTACCTTTTTTGTCATCATAGGCAACATAAAAAATAAGCTTCTTGATTGATATTTCTGGCGGGTCCCAACTTGAAGAGACACACACATACAGGAGTCCTTCAAAAAACAGAAGGTTTTTATTTCATAAACAAGGAATTTGTTGGAAAATGGAATCACTTCCCATTTCTTTTAACAAAGGGTTATGGTTGGAGATAATTAAAGATTTCAGAGACCTGAAAACTTTCTTCCTTACTACTAAGGCTTTACTACTAAGGTTTTATATCCTATAATTTTCTGTACAGAATCTTTCACTTCATTGTTCCTAATGGTGTAGATGAAAGGATTGAGGACAGGGGTGATGAAAGCATACAGTATGGAGACAGACTTTGTCATATTAAAGGAAGAGTTCTTGATAGTCGGTCTTAAATAGACAAAAAAGACTGATCCATACAAAAGGCTGACCACAACCAGATGTGAAGCACATGTGGAAAAGGCCTTCTGCTGTCTGGAGGTTGAAGGCATTCGAAGAATGGTGCAGATGATGAAGAAGTAAGAAATAAGGGTGAAAACCAGGGAGGACACAACCACAACCACAGCAACAAGGAAGCCAAGGGCTTCAATGAGATGTGTATCTCCTCCTGCAATCTTCAACACAGGTCCAACATCGCAATAGAAATGATTGATAATGTTGGAAGTGCAGTAGGGCAAGTTTGCAATCATCACTACCTGAAAAATTATGGACAAAAATCCACCAAACCAGGTTCCTATTACAAGTTTGAGGCAGACCCATGAAGTCATGATAGTGGAGTGTCTCAAAGGATGGCAGATGGCTACGTATCTATCCAAGGATATCAAAGTGATGATAAAAAATTCAGTGACTCCAAAAAGGAAGTAGAAGCACAGTTGTATCACACAGCAATAAAAACAGATGGAATTATTTTCCGAGAGATAATTGAGCAACAGCTTGGGTATGAAGGTTGTGGTGTGTCCAATGTCTTTGAAAGAAAGGTTGCTAAGGAACAAATACATGGGCTTCTGGAGATGACGATCCATGATTACCACCATAACAATGAGCCCATTGCCCATCAGACACAGGAGATAGAGCAGAAACACACTGGCATACATCACCCTTTCCATTCCCATAACATGTGGCAATCCAGCAAGAATAAATTCAGTTGTTCTTGTACAATTGGTCAAATTCATGTTCTTCTTCTGTTACAAAAAGAGAAACTACGGAATCAAGATTTAGCCAAATGTATTAGTCCTTTTTCAGAAACTAGTATTATTAATTCAACAGAGAGAATACAAGAGTTAATTTTAACATCAAGATATCAAAAGCTATGTGTAGCTGTAGTAGCTGACAGAAGATAAGATGATAAGATGAGGTGAGGTGAGGTGAGGTGAGATGAGTTGAGATGAGATGAGATGGGGAAGGGATGGGATGGGATTTGATGGGATAGGACAGGAAAAGATGATAAGATAGAGTAAGGTAAGATGAGATGAAGTGAGGTGTGGTTAGGTGAAGTGGGACGGGATGGGATGGGATTGGATGGGAGAAGAGAAGAGAAGAGAAGAGAAGAGAAGAGAAGAGAAGAGAAGAGAAGAGAAGAGAAGAGAAGAGAAGAGAA
>JANHFL010006325.1:0-16481 GCA_032468155.1 Oxyrhabdium leporinum | reverse complement strand
CTCATCCAAGAAGCTACAGCAGCCAAATGTGGAAAAGCTTCTTGGATGAGAAGCAAAACATCTTTAAAGAAAAACCAGGAAGTCCAGTTGCCTCTTGAAAAAAGCACCTTTGGGATAAAAAGCACCCAAAATTCACCTGCAAAATAAATAAATTTATTCTTACCCCTTCCTATGTGTTTGACAACTTAGCCAACTTTATATCTCTTTCAACCATATCCTTCAATGTTAAGGACAGCTCCCAGTTACCACAAGGGTGGGTACCTCTCCCCTCCTCCCTCACCTTAATTTAATTTTACTGAAACATTGAGATAGGAGCAATAGGCTATCTTTCTCTATCCTAATTACGTCACAGCCTGTCTTTCCATCCATTTGAAGAGCAAGCTATCTGCATCTGTTTTTTTAATTCAAACAGGCTATAAGGAGCTCTGGCAAAATGTGGCCAGAGACACAATACCCACGGAAATTGCATCTGCTTTTGATATATTGGTCACTGTTGTTTTCCGCCTCCAAGCTTAATAGCATGTTTTGTATGCGAGGTTTATTTTTATAAAGCAGGGTAGGTCTCCTCCCAGATCTTCACCATGCACTCTTTATCTCCCTAATTAACTCTGTTTGTATTTATGGCCCTAACATCTTATCATATATGCACACACATACAAATGTACATTATTCCTCAGTCTTCATTTTTACCCTCATTTTACAGCTGGCTTCATTTTACAGAGAGGCAACTGAGGCAGAAGTATGATTAAAAATTATTGATGTGTTTGGACTGAGCTTGAACTGGAAATCTTACAAATCCAATATTGATCTCTTGTTTCTTATACAAACAATGCTGTTAGCTAGATATGGGTTCTGTAAAAAATGCAGGGCAGAAAATCTACAAATCCGATTGTAATCGTCCTGGATTAGAAAAAAAAAAGTGAAGCAAAAGCCCTAGTTGTAGGGTCAGTAGCTCATTGGGTACCCGATCTGTGCTTCAGAGTCCTGTTCTTTGTTCATGGCCAGCTTTATCGTTAAGCTAAACGTGGTCTGGAGAGTCCTTTGTAAATCCTCCTGCAGACCAACCTAATTGCAGCTCAATTTATCATGCTGACTGATAGGAGCAATTTATGCAAGTTGTGAATGGGTAGAAGTCATTGGCATCTGCAGGCCAACAAGGGGAAGCAGGGTCAAAAGGACAAATCTAGCAACACATGGCCACAATGCAAGCCCCATTGGGAAATGTGACAAGAGGAGGGTGTAATGGTGCATTTAAACAAAAGTGGCATGATCTTGCAAAGACCCACGGTGGAGGCTGGTCCTCATAATTTTCATTAGGAATGTCAATTAAAACTTTAAATTATACAGCAATGTAGACATGTTCACCTTTGTGGCTTGCCTCACAGCAGTTTTTAAAATTGTGTTTTTGGGGTGTCCATAGAAAAAGAATATGATCTTTCTCTATGGCAGTTCCCTAATATGCATCCCAGTTTATGAAAATCATAAGGGAAAACACTGCATATAGGATATCTAAGGCAGGTGGATGGAAAACTGGAGCTTTGTATGAATGGAACAGAATTATACCTGCATATATCAAATAATATGTAAATCAATAAAAACAAAAATCCAAATGATTTTGCTATTTGGAAGCCTGGTGAGATAAAAGGTTAGAACATTTTCCACTGTTAGCATAATGGATGTGTCTCTTCTACAACCGTCTGGTGCATAATTTGCAGGCATTTAAATATTACTTTGGAGAGCAAAAAAAAATCTTGTAAGACAGAGTAAATGTTTTTTGCAAATAATTGTGACATCTTACAAATTGGGGAGATGGACTACAAAAAGATTGTTATCCCAAATGGGGCACCTTAGTGAAACAGACATCTGTTGAAATTGTCACTTTGGAGAACAATACTATTTGGATGAATACTATGTTAAGACAAAAATGAAGTATGACATCTGAATAAATGTCACCTCTCTGGGGACTTTGCCTTCCTATATTTTCTGCAGGAGCAATTGAATACGGTAACCAGAAAATAAACATCATGTTTAGACAAGATACTGCTGATTGAGAATGTAATGTGCATGTGGGAAGGGACTGTAGAAATAATTAACATGCCCCTCCCAATCTAAATGGTCTAGAGCAGGGATGTCAAAATTGCATTGACATATAGGGACTTTTTCCCCCTTCGCTAAACTGGGGGGGGGGAGCAGCATGTGATGCATCTGGCCGACGCCACAAGTTTGACACTCCTGGTTTAGAGTATTCTCACATGCAGAGAAGTGGATCAGTCATAGCTCAATTGCTGTTTGAGTGCAAAAAATCTTAATTTCAGTTCCTGCAATATTAAGGTCGAGAAGTCCTGAGACTGAATTGAATTCCTGATAATTCCCTGGACACAACCTTTCCCTTTTGGTAACAGTAAAGCAGTGTTTACCACTGCTTTCTTCTGGAACGTGTTGCAATCTCTTGTCCATATCTGTAAAATAAATCAATTTGACTTCAGAATTTAGCCAAGTTCAGACATGTAGCATTCCCTGCTGGGATCCATTCCTAGGTAGGGTTGAGACCTGAAAGAGTCATAGCAATCAGTGACTGTATTCATATGACAAACTTACCTACAGTTTTCTGGGTCAAAAATCCATTGAAGTATAAAATTATTTCATGGGCTGGGTTGGGTATTTTGTGAATCAGTATACAGGTTAAAATGTAATGCAGAGTTTGTTTATGTCTGTGTTTCTTTATTTGTTTGATTGATTTATATGGTCACTATTCTGAAAAATACAGTTTACAACAACAACAAAACAGAAAACACCAAAAAGCAAAAAACGAGCACCTTAGATATTCACCTTGCATGCATCCAATGTAATTCACATTACTAATGGTATAACCGAACTTTGATAGTTTTCATTTGATTTGAAGGATAGAATGCCTAATAAATACTCAAGCAAACAAACAAATAAAATTGTCCTGTATTAATTTACTAAGAGCATATATTGTCTTTCTCGTATTATGTTCTGACCCAGCTCCCCAAACACGACAAACCCTCTGTACTTAATCACCAATTCCTTTATTAGGGGCGCCAGCAGCCCCGGCAAAAAGTTTCTCTCTCACAGCAGGCTAACAAGTCTGGCTGGCCGAGAGATGAATAATTGTCTGCCGCATCTGTTCATCTCCAGCCCCTGCCTTTCATCCCCAGAGCTAGGGTGGGGCTTTGCTAGCAGCGATGACTCTTTCGCCCCAAGGATTGGCCCACAGATTTCCATTGCTCTCCTCTCCTCTGCACATCCGCGCATCAGGCGCTGGACCCAGCTGTTCCTCCTCTTCCTCATCAGCTACCTCCTGACCTGGGGGCTGTTGACTCTCCAGGGCTGAGGGCTGACAGACGGCCCAGGCTCTGCCTCTGTCTCTCTCTGACAGCTCCATTCCCTCTTCCCCCTCAGAGCTCTCAGGTTACCTTGATGCTGAACCTGCCCCCATGCCTCCTCCTCATCTGATTCAGCTGCTGGAGGGGCCAACAGGCCACAACATATTATGTCTGCATTTTCCTCCTTAGGGGATTACAACTTTCCACCCCAGATTCAATTAAATGTATTTATGAGGTATAGCTAATACAAAAACATGGACAGTTTTTGAATACAGAGCTGGTGTCAGGGTACAGTGTTTTTCAGTCAAGAAAATCTGGCAACCCTTCCCCCTGACAAACAAAGCAACATATCTAAAAACTGTTTTTGTGATTCTGTCTCACAGTCTCGCTCATGATCAATTGCCACCCAAAGTTGTGCTCTAAGATGAGTGGCCATACAAACCTTTTAAACAAACAAACAAATAAATAAAAAGTGTTTTCTAGTTCCTAATGCTGTCAGACACAGAATAATTAGAGGGGAAAAAACACCACTCCAAAAAGCCAGCAAGTCAAATGGGAAATCTTCCAATCTTGTATAATCTCATCCCTCAGTAGAATTTATATTTATATGTTTCTTTGGCTCCACATCTTCCCTCCCTGTAATATTTTAATATTATGGCAGGTGAAATTTAATGCCTTGCCTTGGATCTTCCTTCTGTTTCTATCACGGATGTCTTTTTGTATTGTGCCTGTTCACAAGGGAAGTTGATAGCTTTGCTCCAAGGTATAAATCCCAACTTTGGGAAAGGATTGGCTTGTTTGTCCTATTCGAGCTCGTCTTTTAAAATCATGTGTATCCTTCTGAAAACAATTATCCATAAATCCCCAACTGTGTATCCTTTGACCTAACAGCCTTAGTTGGATGATGCAAGTTCCTAATGGCTTGCAAAGCAGCTGCATGTACCCTCTTTGAACCTACAGGGACTGCTTTCTCACACTCGTACTTTTATTTATTTATTTATTAAATTTATGTGCCACCCCTCCCACTTATAAAATGACACTGGACAGTTTAATTTTCTTTGAGTCTGGTTTTTCAACCATGAACTGCACTCTCCAGTCCCACAAATCATTCCACTTCCACCATGTATTGCAGGTATAATGACGGACTCAGAATAAGGAGTCCCCTTATAGGCTGAAACCCATCGTGACCTTGACCCAACCTCAGTTTTAATCCAACCTACTTTACAGTGTGAAGGGTAAATGTAATTTGCTGTGAGAATAACCTTGAGAGATGAGAGGAAGAGTCAGCAGCCTAGACAATAGGCTTCAATCTGATAGATGAAATCTGAGTCCAAGGAAGGGAGGGAGGCGGAGAAAATATCTCAAAATGTTCCCTCCTGCAGCCATGGCTTCTCCTGACTCTCGCATGGCTCCATCAGCTCCACGCAGCTCCCTCGCTGGCTTGTGCTCGGGTCCCGGGCCCCGTCCCTAGGTATGGCGAGCCCCGGATCGGAGCTCGACACTTGTAGGATTCTATGACAGAAACCTCACAATAAAGACGGTTTTGTATTCTTGATTTCTGTTTCACTTCTGTACCATCATGAATGGTTGACATCTTGAGGCTCCAAACAGTAGAGGTCCCAAAGCCCTTGCAGTGTCTGTTTCCTGGCCTATCTCGATAGGCTGACACCAGGACAGGGATGGAAGTTCTAAGCACAGCCCAACAATGGTGCTCTTCAATGGAAGCAAAATTATTACACAATGAAATGGAAACAGTTGTGATATCTACCAACACCTTCAAACCAAACTTGTAAACTTTAATCACTCACTATGCCAAAAAAACCCTGCAGACAACAATGATAAAAAAAGACTAAAGATAAGTGTGGTAGTGAAAGAGTTAAAGACATAATATCTGGGGGAAATACTCTGTGGTGCTCTCTTGGTGCCCTAAGCATGTGTTTATTTTGCTAAAGGGTTAATCTAAGACTGCACCAGAAGGAGACAATAGTTCAGAATAGATCCTGATCACTAGGTGTTCTTCTTGAGTTGGCATGTGTTTATTTACGGCCCCCTATGAAGCCATTTTTTCATATCCAAACCTGTCATCTTTTTCCAAAAAAGAATAGTTAACATATGCTGGAGATTTCCATATCATCTGCAATATTGCCTGCTTATAAGCAGGAATGAGATATTCTTACAGAAATAAAGCTTCTGATCACTCATAGCCTATTGTTGTCCAAGACAGATTGTGTTGGGAAAATAATCTCTGCCTTGTTGCTGTGTCTGCATCCTACCCAGTGGTAGGAATTGATTAGTTAATTCCAGATATAATAGAACTGTAATACCTTAACTGAAAGAAAATACTTGCCAGAACAATATTTTAATTTTAACAAGGTCTTACTCTGTTGAAAAAAATCTTAAAATATCATTTTTGGATTTCTGAAGTTTTAGGAGAAATACTAATTGTAAGTGCCTGAGCTGAAGAATATTTTTTGTTTGAGTTAGGAACTATTGGTTCAAATTCCGAAGATGATATTTTTTTTTTCAATAACAGCATTGTCTCATTGAGTTCAATGAAGTTTACCCATAATCCACGGCTAAAGGCTGTAGTCTTCTGTGCTCCTTATAAGTTTAGTTAAACAGTGGTAAGGTCAATGGATGTCCAGCTAGATACCACCTCCTCTCCAGAGTGAGATATTGCACACATTACTTTGAATGCTTTATTAAGCTATCTCATTCGTAAATTATCTTATCTGCATCTGTTTTTTTTCCCAGAGACTCTTCATGAAACTCATAAACATGCCACAACAGCAATAAAACCCTCACTGAGCCAAGTCTTAAATATTACTTAAGACTGTTACTTAAATTAATTATATCCAAATCAGAACATTCATTTCCAAGCTGGAGTTTTAAATGCTTTGCCATTTAAAAAGAGAAACACTGGCTTGCTTTAATTCACTATATAGAAAGACAGTCAAAAGCTTTAGTGATATTTTAAGTCTGCATCTGTAAGCAATGTGGCAAATTACTGGGTTTTCTAAAATTTCTGGGGGTCCCCATGTATCATAAAATGGAAAAGGCTAAGTTTTCAGTAGTATTAATTTGCATGGCAGAACATGAGATTTTCTCATATGTGCAAATTCAGGTTGTTAGACTGAATGCGAACACTCTCTGGCTCACATAATACCTGAACATTTCCAATTATTTTGTGGCAGGATTGTCAACATGAACCATAGGTCAGAGTATGTCATCCATTTCCATATTGTCTATGCCCTAGATTACATTTTCCAGAGGAGGAGGATTGGGTTTCTTAGACATTGTCTTTTATTGAAGATGGCTTTCCACCAATCATTGAGACCCTAAATCTGCTCAGAGGACAGTTTTATTATATCACAGCCCTTGGCTCTTCAAGAATATTACAATGCCAATAAAATGAATAAGGACTGGAAAAACAGAAGGACACTAAATGGCATTGTGTAATTCATCCCACATTGTGTGGAATTGGCCAACTTTTACTTTCTTGAAGCCTGTGAAATGGTTTATTTTTCCTTCTTTGTAAGATGTGCTCTGATTATTTTTATAGAACACTTGCATCTGATTTTCATATCGATAACATATCTCCTTGAAATTGCTTTATAATGACATTAGTTTGAGCAGTATTTTCAATGCCAGTATTGTTACCCTATTTTAGAGCAACAACAATAAAATGTTTCATGCACTGTCTGTGCAAAATGGGCTCTTTCTGTATAGGGTGCATTGGTGCAAAGCAGCATCTTGCGTAGATGTTGGTTTGTTGTTGCTGTGATCGACCAAAAGGACCAACTAAAATAATGCTAAAATCTGTTATTGGACTATTCCTTTTCTTTTTATGTGTTCTAACAACAGGCAATTGAAGTGGAACCATGGTGCTAGGAAAATGTCTACTTCATAGTTGACGGGTGACAGGTGTCCCCTGATCCTAGCATGCTCCAAATTTAAAATGCCTGGTTTTTGATAAGGTTGTCTCTTCCTGACTCAATTATTCAGCCATGTGGCAAGTTGAATCTTAAAATATAGTAGAGATCAAGTCCCCCAAGTGACGGCTCTTAAGAAAAATAAATTAAACCTCCTTCAAGTTGAGCTGAAAGTCTGGTGATTTTATGACACCTATATGAAAGTGGTTTGCCATTGTTTTCTTCTGGGATGTTTCTTCATCTTCTCAATTTAATCTATAGCACTGGTTTTCCCTTGTGGTCTCCTGTTCGAGGATTGGAGACATTTAAACCTGCTTAGCTTTTTGAAATCAGCCAAGGCATGCCATCCTGTATCTCCCGCTTTTCATTAGTTGATTCCCAAGTGGAATATGTTTTGTTTTGTTTTTTTGCTTTATAGTTGATCATTCTAGGATAGCCTCTTATGCAATTTATTATCTCCATTTCTCCTTTATTGGGATGGCACAACCAAAAGCAAAGGCCCAAAAACTTCAGGAGGGGCCTGCAGAGTCCCCAAATAGTTTGCTAGTTGTAGGTTGATTGATTGATTTTTTTCTTTATTTCTATCATGTCTTTATTATTCTTTATAAAAATTTATAAATAACTCAAGGCAGCAAACATGCCTTCCTATATTCCCCACAACAATAGCCCTATGAGGTGACTTGGGTGAGAGAAAATGACTGGCCCTCAGCTAGCTTTCATGCCAAAGGCAGGACTAAAAGTCACAGTTTCCAGGTTTCCAGCCTGGTTTCTTAACTATTAGACCACTAATATGTTAATGCAACATAATAGAATTATGATGAAACACATGACTGGAAATTAATCAAATCTCTATTTACTTTTAAGGATAAATGTAATGGATTCATTGCACCACAAACAAAAATGATTCTTGATGGAACTGATAGAATCCAATATCATTGTCTGACTTTGTCCCACCAATTCCTTGTGGAATGCAGCCCTAGCATGATCCACAAAGGCCAAATATGGGAAAACTACAAACTTTGGTCCCATAAGCCATAGGCACATTTGAATAGAAGGGGAAGGGGGGGGGGAGAGATCTGCTGTTAATAAAGCCAGTTGCAAGAGGTTGTAAAGAGCCCTTAATAAAATTAATGATTTTTCCACCTTCTTAATGGATTTGTAATAGCTATGATTAACACACATACACATACACTGATTGATTGATGTGATTTTATTGCCTTTCCTCCAGGAGTTCAATATGACAGACTAGAAGACCTGCAAGGTCCCTTTCATCTCTGTTATTCTGTTCATTTATTTAGTTATTACATTTACATGCAATATGCACCTCTCTCAATATCCCAGTCAGTTAATAAAGATGAGATAAAATAAAATCCCTTTAATTCTTTGCTGTAATAATAATAGTATTGTTAAAGAAATTAATTCTAATAATAGAAAACAGTGCCATTCCCCCCCCCTCCACAATCACAGTCCTTAAGATTGATTGGGTTAATTGACCCAAAGTCACCATCTGAGCTTCCATAACTGAAAGTCAGTCAGTAATCAAATCTGGGTTTCCACACTTCTAATTTAACACCTTAAGCCCTACTCTATGACCACCACTGTATGCCGTATGTGTGAAAGTGTTCCCTTTCATTCATCACTAATTTTCTCAGGTACCTCTATGATAGGGTCTTTGGTTCTGTGCTTCAAAGCAAAGAAAGCATTCAACAACTGGGATGGCCAACATGCCATTTCCAACTGCAGTGAACAATGTTATTTTTTTTAACATTCATTTTAGTATGATTTGTTGTGGGGCTTTTTTTTTTTGCTTTTGTTTTCAAAGGGCATAGTGTAATCTGATAATGCTGGGATAAAATCATGTTTTGGAGCCTTCATTGGGAGATTGAGGGTTAAGGCAAAATGGAGACTTCCTACATTTCATTCCTTCCTTCTTGAAAAAACAAACTAACTAACAAAAAAATGGGGGAAAGAACATGTCTGGATGTTCCCAGAGGCTTTAAAAATAGTGGCTACAGTGCTAACCTTTGCTAACCTCTGATTTATAATATTTGGGTGGCATTAATTTGGTTGTCAAAGACTCTTGTCTATTCTATATTTATGTGTCTAAATGGAAAACAATTCAGTTCCCGCAATGGCAATCTTAATGACTTTCCCTCATTGTAAGGAGAATTGTTATGGAAAAGGTTACACACATATCTGAACTACCGGTACTTTGATTGTGTAAACTTTCTTTTCCTTTTAACTATGGTTAGATTGCTTTGGATATTTCTCATCTAGCTGTATGCAGAGATAGCTTTAAGGTTATTGTTGTTGTTTTTCCTATTACCAGGATCTCTCACTTTCAATCACGTATTTTAAATAGCAGTTAGAATGAACTTTCATGTGGTGAATTGGGTGTATTGGGTGTGTATATGTATTCAGGTAGTCCTCAACTTACAACCACAATTAAGACCAAAATTTGTGTTGTAAAGTGAGAAATGTGTTTGCCCTGTTTTATGACTTTTCTCACCACATTTGTTAAGTAAATCACTGCAGTTCTTAAATTAGTAACATGGTTGTTAAGTTAATCTGGTTTCCCCGTTGATTTAGCTTGTCAGAAGGTCACAAAACAAGACCCTGGGACACGGTAACCATCATAAATATGAGTCCGTTGTCAAGCAGCTGAATGTAAATCATGTGACCATGGAGATGCTGCAATGGTTATAAGTGTGAAAAATGGTCATAAGTCACTTTTTTTCAGTGCCATTGTAACTTCGAATGGTCAATAAATGAACTGTTGTAAGTTGAGGACAACCTGTACATGGTAAACTCTGTTATAAATTAATATAATTTAAAAATGAAAAATGCAAACAGGGACTTCTGAGACTAAGGCATGAGGTTGACATGACCACAGTCCAGAAAAGCATTTGTTTAGAGTAGTAATGGTCTCCAAACAAAATAGTGGTGAATAAGGCAACAAAAAACACATGGATCTTCTTTCATCTCCCAGGGTTTCCTTGGGATGTGCCAGAGAATGTGGAGCATAGACTGGCAAACTGAACCAACAGAGAACACCATGTACCGGCAAACTGAACCAACAGAGAACACCATGTACTGTTGACAAAGGGCATCACTGAGTTTTGTCATTTTCTTGGCCTAACTACACATCTATTTCAAACTGCACCTGTATGCCACTTGCTTCAAATTGCTGGCCATTTCATAAGGCCACGTGCATCACTAGTATCTGGGCAGGGATGCCAGACAAGCCTTCCAATTCTTTTTTTGGTACTGTAGATTTGTTTTGTATTTAAGTGTATGTATGAAAGATGAAAGGTGATTGAAGACAAACAAAGGGACTCTTCGCAAGGCAATCAAGCACAGAAAGTGGCTGGGTTCCTACCTTGAAGTAAGTCAGTGTAACTATGGTTTATTAAATAAATCATGATTAGCTGGGATCACATAGCCCATTAAGCTAAAGGCAAGAAAACCACATTTTGTTTTATAACTCACTTGAAAGCAGCTTTAAATGTTTATCTTTAGGATGTTCCGTTCCATTGACCTGAATGAAATTATTCTAAATCTGCTTCTTCCACTCTAAATAGTTTACAGTAAATATGGATGCAGTAACAAGAGTGGAACTGATATCATAGATCTATTATCCACAGGTCAACAAGCCATTGGAGGTACAGCAGGTCACCATGAATTTATTTTAGGGTTTTAATATATTTGTCTGTTTGGCACTGATTAGCGTGACACTAACTGGTATGTCTGACTCATAATATAATCCTGGTATCCTGGCTGTGTGCTTATCCATAAAAATGTGTAACTGAAAAAATATTACTTCCCTATTTATATAAGTAAAGCAAAAACTTCTATTTTGCAGATATGTTCAAATCTCTCAATGTTCTTAATCCAAACTATATAACATCCAAAAAGGGAATTACATATTTGGACTCAGGGAGAGGTCTAGTATCCGAGACATTCAGTTCCAAAATCTCTAAATTGCTTGTTTTTGACAGGGTTGCATAAAATATTTTTTAAAAAACCTACGAGATTAATAAAAACACAGTTTGTATGGCCCTCCCCCCCCCCCAAAAAAAAAGAATCCCAGGAGTCTGATAGCATCTTTTTTGATTATCACTCTTTAAGCATAGGCTTTTGTGAAATCATCAGTTGCGCTGGACATCTAGATTAATGTTGTGCACTATATAGTTTGAAATGATTTAAGGGGGAAAATTGAGTGACTATCAGTAGCAGTTACAAACTGAATTAGGGTTGAAAGGTTTACTTATTGTAGGGCTTTTTGACATAATCTACTGATTCTCATTCATGTATCAAATGAGGATAAGTGTATGTTACAAATTATAATATTCAATATACATATTGCTGAATATTATGACTCTACTGAATTTCTATTTTAGCATCGTTGACCCTATACTGTACCTTCATTTTTTAAAATATCATTATTTTCTTTCCTCCAGTTAGCCATGATAAATGGAAATAGATCTTTTTGCAAAATACTGGTTAAACCTTCTCTTTATTCAGTTGCTGTTCCATGTTGTTGTGTATACAAAAGCTGTTTAACTCTGAATAGGATATATTGAGATAATCAGGAGAGGCCTGTGACTGTGTCTTTTTGTGTCAATTTCAAAGTAATTCCTGTATTATTATTTTTATAGACAAAATGTTCTATAAAATATGCAAATATATCTTCTTTTTTTGCTTTTGTTTTCTGGCCCAAGATACACTAATAAATATAGCTTTAACATCAAATTCTATTTCTCCTAATCATAAAAGTTGGGATTCTGTGTTGTTAACAATGTATGGAAGCCTCATGGAAAAGATAGATGGCTCAAACTCTGTATAATGTGCATGAAATATCCTTTTTTTTTTTTTAGGGATTGCTTAAAGAAGAAAAACAGTTCTAAGGCTTATTATTTTCAACATTGTGTTATAAAGCAACATTTCTCTGTTTTTCTTTAGAAGTGGTGCAACAATAGACTAATGCAATATTGCTAGTAGGGAAGGAAGGAAGGACAATAAATCTTAAGTTTGAATTTAAATCTAAATTGCAAGCATTATATAATTACAATGTCATTACAAATCAGAAAGACTGATGGGGTTGGTCTTTTGGCAACACCTTTATTCGCAACTTGCCGCAATCTGATGAAATCAATGATGTCAGTTTGAAATGATGTCAGCTGATAAATACCCGTGTCTTTCTGTATGTCTCTTTCCCAGATGCATGCATTTTTGTTTGCAATTTTCTGTGTGAAAGCTTGATACATTTTGTGATTTTTGAAATGGCACTAGAGAAAAGCGTCAAAGAGCAAGCCATTAGTGTTCTGATGGATAAGCCCTTTTGGTGAAAGCATTGACATGCACTCTGTTTGACAAGTTAGTTGTGTTTTCAATAGAGTTATGTATATAGCATTCCTTTAGTGGTGGTGGAGAAAGAAAATATATTTTATTTTATGATTTTTCTCTATGAAAAAAAATGTGCAGTTGTCACCATTCTTAATGAAATTATTATTGGAGTATACATCTTTTGACTGCCTGATCAGTTGTTATGGAATCAAAATGGGCTGAGTGCATGCAAATGAACACACCACACACAGACACTGCTGTTACGTTTGGAGAATGACACCCCTGGAAGAAGAAACAGAGAGCATTTGATGTATTGCCTAATACATTCACATTCTCTGCCTCTGTTTTGAGGGGGCTGCAGAACTGCAATATGTTCGGCCTGGAAGATAATATTCTGAAGAGGTGTAGTATGGGAGAAAGTTTGCTCTTATAACATGAGAAGTATTGGAGAAGAAGATGGGTACAGAAGTGAGCCATCAGGATCCAGTTGATGGGAAGCTGTAGGTAGCAACTTCATTGCTTATGATTGTGTGATCGTTCTTTTAGTTAAGTCACTAACTGTTTAAATGGATTTCCCCAACCTATATGCTGAATAACACCTGAGAGGTGCTGTACTTGTGCCTTTACATTACATTAGAGTTCATTAATTCCAAAATGGTTCTCAATCTTTGATCATCTGCTTCTCTAACTTTCTCTCATACCGTTCCTCCTCTTCCTCTTAATTAAATCCAGATGATGACAGATGGGATGGAACCTGTACCTTAAACTTCATTTGCTGATGTGTCTTGTAGTGTTGACAACCAGAAAATTAAAAAGAAACTGATCTTGACAATGAGGAATGAAGACTCCTCCCCTTCCTCCAAACTGTTCCCCCCCCCCAATGTTTGTATTCAGGATAATGCCAGCAGGGTATTCTCAGCTTTGAACATACAAAGTGGCCATTTCTGACAGAATCTTTGAGTGCAGAACATTTTGACCGCCACTACTTGATAGGCATCTTCTTTAGTAAGTATTTAAAGTTACAACGGACCTGCCCAGGGCTACTTACAACTCAGTTTCAAAAAATTCTGCTGGCTGGGCACATACCCCTCCATAGTTACATAATTGCATTTGGGATGCTCGGCAGTTCATTCACATTTATGATCATCTGCAGTATCCTTCAGTTACATGACTGTGATTCTTGACATCTTTTTGCTGGAAACCAGTATTTACTTCTGGTTTCCAGCAAAGAAATGCCCATTGCAGAGAATAGATTTGCTTAATGGCTTAATAGATTTTCTTATTCACTTAACAATTTCTGCCAAAGAGGTTGCAAAATCAGGCATGGGCATGTGGTGACCTATTTCAGTACTGGCATGACTTACTATCATATTTCTGGGCTCAATTGTGGTTTAAACTGAGGACTACTTATATGAACTTTCTAAAGGAATGTAAAATCAGAGTTCAATATTTTCAGTCTTCCTAAGGCCATTATCCATGCACAAAGAAAAAAAAATCAGTTAAAAAAATAAGATATGGGTTGATAGCTAAAGGATAATATAGTGTCTTCTGGACGCTCAGAAAATGCCACTCTACTGCATTAAAAAAAAACACAAATCATTTGAAACCAGTTCTAGTTCATCATGAACACGTTTATTACATGTTTATTACTCTCAGTACAGTCTTGGTTTAAATGAGAATCAGTTTCCCTTTCATTAACTATGGAAAAAAATAGAGTTCAGCATGAATATGCAAACAAGACAGGGCATCCTTTGTTTTGTAAACTATAAGCAAATCACATGGTTTAAGATAATTGTAAGAAATCACAAATCTATGCTTTGAGTATTTGTCAAATCTATTAAATTTCTAAAAGCAATTAACAGATAACATTCCACTTATGAAACTAACTGTGCCACTATAAACTGAATTTACTCTGATAGCAATCATAAAACATTTCTGACTTTTTTCAGATGTTGATTGCATGCTAATTTCATGGAAAATCATGTATTCCTATTCCATCACTAAAAAGTCAATAGTACAGTATTATATTTAGAGGCACCCTTACATTCCCTGCTCTTATCTGGAATTGTAATAGCTTATCAAGTTCACAGAGCTGTCTCACTACTTGAAGTTGTATGACATCTCTGTTTAATAACTAAATATAGTCAGTGAAATTCTACTCTTTACAAAGGAGGACAACAGATAAAAGTCACTTTTGAAATCTAAAAATAGGAGTTAAGTATATTCCATATAGTTCATAATATATCTTCCTTCTTTCAATGAGATGGGATTAGCTGCAAGCTAAATCCTGAAAAATGAGCCATGTAGTTATTTGTCTCAATCCATGAGACAGAACACACCATTAATGACTGATTCAGAGTAGAGTTATGGGACAGGATCTTGACAAAGGTGCCCAAGAATTACTTGAAGGTAGATGAAGCAGAATGGAGTGATACCAAAATGATGGACACATACACAATGATGCCATTATGAAACGCCACCCCTACATTCTTTCACACCAACATCTAATGCAAGAATAGCAGTGATTGAATGTTCCTAATCATATCATCATTTGCCCATGTCTCATCCTGCAGAACCTATAGTATGTGTAGTAGAGATCCCTGTAGCATGACTTGAATTCTTGGAAAGAGTGGTTGTTCAACATCATATTTAAAAAAAAAGGAATAGTCCATTTTTTGGCCTTGGATTATTTTTCTCTTGCTAAGAAATCATAGGTTTAGGTTTAAAGGGGTGCTGTTAATATTAATGCTCAGATAGCTCAGGGATACCTTACATCATGTGTTAGATATAAGTTGGGATAGTCCCACTGAACACATATTGCACCTGTTTCATTATTAGGTATTATTAGCATTTATTTACTACAATTATAATGCATATATCCCCCTTTCATATTGGAAATCTTAGCGAAGTCCATGCAACAGATCTGCATGTTCATTGACTTTATAAGGGCTGAAGCTGTTAACCAAAAAGGAACTAATATGAAAGAAGACTGGAAATAGAAATGATGTTGACATTCAAGTTGAAGAAAAAGTGGCTAGGAATCAGTTAGCTCAGAAAAGTGGGAGGAAAAAAGGTCTAGGATTTAAATCAGGAATCCCAAGTAATTTTCTGTGTCCCAAATGCCAGAGTCCTACATACTGTAAACATGCAACTTAAACCAGAGGGAGTGCTCTAGGTCTAGGAAGATAAATGACCTGGCAGCACTGACCTCCTGATTCACATTCATTCTTTGAGTCTTCTGTAACAATTGGATCTAATCATCTAGTAAGATGATTGGCCACCATAGATTTCTTGCACCTTTCAGGAACCCTGGCCTATTCTCACATTTTGTAGTGACTGCTGCTTCTGACATTGGGCTGTCTAAGCAGGGTGATATATAAAATATATAAAATATAATATATATATACATACTATATAATATAGTATATAGTATATATATAGTATATATATATATTAAAGTATTAGAATTATAAAATCATAAAAATTAGAATTACATATAAAAAAAACCACAAAATAAAACTCCAATATTGATTTTGAAAAATGTTTACCGCTTGATGATCAAAGTGAAAATAGTTTTTATCGATTTACAAGTGGTTCTATTTGCAGTAAAAGTTGTTAATAAATACATTTATGTTTCATAGTGTACTGGGATAGTCTTCATGTTTTACTCACTATGATACGAACTTTTGTATCAATGTCTGAGAAGGCTTCTGAGTTGTGGTTAATAAACCAGTCCTTATGAGCCTAGGTGGCGCAGTGGTTAGAGTGTTGAACTGCAGTCCACTTCTGCTGATTCAATCTAGCGGTTCAAATCCCACTAGGCTCAAGGTTGACTCAGCCTTCCATCCTTCCGAGG
>JANHFL010006324.1:42628-55016 GCA_032468155.1 Oxyrhabdium leporinum | reverse complement strand
GAAGGAAGGAAGGAAGGAAGGAAGGAAGGAAGGAAGGAAGGAAGGAAGGAAGGAAGGAAGGAAGGAAGGAAAGAAAATTATAATGAGAGTGAGAGAGGGTCTGAGGGAAGTCCTGCCTTAGCACTTGGCCACCAGAGGTGCCGTCGAGCTGGCCATGCCCGCCATCACTACGCCCACCCCAGCCATTCCCACCCTGGCCACCCGAGATCAAAAACAACTCTGATGCAGCCCTCAATGAAATTGAGTTTGACACCCCTGCTCTAGCACAAGTATATTAACAACGATTTGTCACTTGTAGCAACAGAGATATTTACTGAGAAAAACATGCATAATTATAATTTTTTGGGGGGTAGATAATAGATCTCAAGAGCAACAAATTAAGTTGCTTCCAAATATTTCTAGTTTTGATCATCTAAAACCAAATAGCAAAAATGTAAGTGTAATGAATGCATTTTACAAGCAATGAATCATAACAATTCTTACCTCTACGATGTCATCATCAAAGAGCAGCCAAAAATCATGACTCTTTACAATAGCAATATAGTGTCCTCTGTTAGGTCCACTGTGAAAAGAAAGTAATTAATACTATGTCATCTTTCAATTCAACATTATGTGGGGGAGGGATTACATGAAATGATACTATAAAGAATCTTTGATTAGCTCTACGGCTTTTTTCTTAATAAACCAATATAATCTTTTCTGAAGATTTTATATGAAGAAAAAAATATGGCTCCATTCTTGTGGAACATTCCATCAATTTTCTTGTTACTGAAAGTATTGAAAATTATACATCCAAACAATGACAATTAATATCTTTTAAAATGTAACTTTCAGACAAAAAGTGATACTCAAATGAAGGTAATTAAAAGGATCGCTCATAAAAGCCCTTGAAATAGAGAATTAAAATTATCTACTAATATTTATGGGATTATTAAAAAAATGAAACATACAACTTCTGTCCTGCAATGGCACTTCTTTGTTAAGAGGTGATAACGCTGTTAAAAGTAACATTTAGTGCAGTTTCAGTCCTTATGGTTGTGATCATTAGGCCAGGATTGTACATCGTTAGGTGAGAAGCTCATGCTTCTCTTGCCCTGCTACACGCACCTCCATTTTAACTTCCCTACCCCATTTATCACCCTTCCCATGTCTGTCCTCTGGCTCATCCTGTACTCAACTACCTCCAGTTGACCTTCACCTTCTCCTTCCTCGGATTGCCGAGTTGCAACAGGCTTGGCTTTTTGCGAGGTGGCTGCAGGCTATGCAATGCCTCAGGAAGGCCCTACGCAGCTGTCTTGCTCATGACAGGCCAGGCTGAATGCATCTCCTTAGCAATAGGAGGAAGAATACAGTGAAGGTCAGCTGGGGGCAGGAGAGGCCAGATACAGGGTGCGGTGGGCAGCAGGGGGCGTGTTGCACAGAGCGGGCAGGCGCAGCAGTATATGAGGTGGCAGAGTGCAAGATGATGAGAGTGCAAGGAGAACCAAAGAGTGATGAGGGTGGCAGGGGTATTGCAATCCAGGGTGGCGGGTGCAGGACAAGTGAGGGCAGAGAACATGGAGCACTGGGGGCAGCACAGAGCAGGACAGCCAGAAGGACAGAGATGGGGAGGGGAGATGTGCACTGTTAAGTGAAGTCTACTGAATAAAAATGCTGCTATACTCTAAGCATGACTACTGCTTACTATTACTTTGAAGAGAAAAATTTTGAAGAAGAAATACAATTAGTTGCTATGTCATAGGCAACCATCTATGTAATACATTGGCGTTCCATATTACCCACCCCATATGGCGAATGAACCTTTATTACTCAGATAAGAATAAGGCGTGAGTTAAGAGGATAGTTACAAGGATGTGTTTCCTCATCTCATTTACACATCTAGCACTAATGTCACTTTACAAATGTAATAAATTTCAAACTTTATGTTTAGGACTTTCAGCATATATACACAGCACTATTTTCCAATGTCAACAAAAAACAGAACATAATATATTTTATTACCTTCCACAGTGAACTACCACTGCCACAAGATCATACATTCTGTCAGGATTTGTGGCATCACCAGATGTATTAAACAGCCGAAGTTCTAAAGGAAATACTACCCTATAGGAGAGTTTTGTATATCGATGTAGTTGGTCCATGTATTTAAATCTTTTCAGATGGAGAGCAAGAATCATAGGCAACTTTTTTACCTTCATTCTGAAACAAAATTAAACTGATCACCATATTTAATTAGATTTCAAAGTCTATTTTGTTACCTGTCTGCAGAGTCATAAAAATTAATAGAATTGTTATCAATTTATCTCAATATTACCATTTGCTGAAAGTTTAAACAAGGCAATTATATAATGCAAAAACTCAAAATATGCAGTTGTTCACACACACATATATTGCTTACACTCAAAATAAATGCATATGGTACCTTTTGTGTGCTTCCTGTTTACTGCGACATTCTTCACAGTAATATTTATATTCACTGCACAAGGTTTCTGTGTTGCTGAAACCCCTAAAACGGGAATAAAAAGAAAATTCCCTTTTTGAATAAATTATAAAATCCAACAACTATGACTTATCTCACTGAAATATCTTTTATATTGAATTGTACATTGCATATTTGAAACATTATGCACTAAGTAGGTAACTGTTCCGAGTTCAATTAAGGAAGAATATAAAAAGTGTTATGAAGTCTATTAATCTAAAGCTGATGTAATAAAACTATTTTACTTACTTTATCTTAAATAAATTTACATGCTTATGAGGACAGAATCAGGGATAAGTTATTGCTCATACCTTAAACAATGTGTGATTGAAGTGTTTTGTTCCACATCAACAGAAAGATCTAAAAAATCTTCATCTTTGCTGCTTATCTGCATGTTAAAAATAAATTGTACAATTACCCATTTATGTACATTTTTGAAAGACCTTAAAACTAAAAATAGATGAACTAGCAATAAAAAGCAATAATTGTAATTGTAATAATTAATAATGGTAACTAAATTTTTAACAAAATTCACTCTTCTTAGAAAAAGAATGCTATTATTTTCATCTCTCCATTTGTTAATATTCTACTATTAAAAGCACAGTAAATGTCAAATAATTTAAGTGATCTTCTTTTGATTTCTCCTTTCACCCTGAAAGAAACTGATTCACTTCTCCTGGCAATACAGTGGTATCTCAATATTCATCGTAAATGAGTATATATCATTTACGCGCGATATGTACCAAAAATAATGAGTACCAAATTTTTCCCATAAAAAATAATATTTCCGTATTCACTTTTTCTAAATGCCATCTATCACCTAACTTTTTTTATATTAAACATTTAGATTACGTTACTATAAAAAAGTATTTGCACACAAATAAACATTTGTGGTTCAGTTCTATTAAGTCAGACTATGAAAAAACGGTTATTGAAATCACACACAACTCAAATTCATATCAATATTTTATACTCAGCTTTTGATCCACTGCCCAAAACAATATTTTGTTTTTATATATTAGCCAATCAGGCAGGAAAGGTATGCTGTGGACTCGTCAGCCAAAGAATTCTGACTGGTCCAGAGAACATCCTCCTTGCCCAGAAGTCAGGCGGGCCTCCTATCTCTTGGCCTTCTGGAAGGTTGTGAAAACACGGCTCCGAGGTCTTGCTTTTGGTGCACAGAGGAATACATAACCATGGGGCTGGGTAGCATCCTGAAAGCACTCTCCCCTTTTAATTAATTTTTAACACTGAATTTTAATCAGCCGTGTCTCTTTTTAAATTTATATATTGTTTTTATGTTTTAATATTTTATTTGTACATCACCCAGAGTCCCTCTGCAAGGGAGATGGCCGGTTTCAAAATTTGATAAATACTGAAAATTAAGACAGATTTGTAGAAGATGCTTACAGTTTCACAGGTAAGACACCTTGTTTCATTGGTTAATGTTCCCTGGAAGATTTCATGAACCCATGTTGGATCTGGGGAATTATTGTTTTCGCTGTCGATGCTGCCATTAGGTAGACGACCATTCTGTTTCTCCTGTTTTTTCTCCTCTTGCAAAATATCTGCCACTGTATTCAGCAAATAGTTCAAAAATTCATGTGCATCTTGCTGCATATAATTGTCAAACAGCTCTACAAAAAAAAAATGATATGTTTAATCTACTTCTTGGACAGATATTGTAAATACATTTAAAAAGCAATTGCTGGGAACAAACAATATCAGAAAGCTATTACACACATCCTGCCATACCAACTTTCTATATCATATAGAGTTGAGCTACATAAGTTTTGAAGTTGAATTTTGTTCAACATTCCAACCTCAGTCTCCCAACTTTATTTCATACATTTAGTGTGATCCAAAACACCCTAAAATTAATTGCAACATAATGGAACAGATATTCAGTACTCCAATACTTTATATTATTTTAGGTGTGTTATTGGAACTTGGTTCTATATATACTTAAACTTTCAAAAATGGGGAGGGGTGTTCCTTTTTATCCCTGGCATCTTTCTAGCAGCATAGAAACGGCATTGGTCACACTTTTGGATGATCTCTGACAGAAGCGGGTTGGGATTAGCACATTCATCCTTGCTCTATTTGGCCTCTCGGCGGCTTTCGATACCATTGACCATGGGGTTCTCCTGGGGCGGCTTCAGGGGATGGGAGTGGGAGGCCTTGTGCTGTCCTGGTTCACTTCCTTCCTCTGCAGCACTCTCAGTCACTGTTGACAGGAGGGGAGAGATCCAGTCCTCGCCCACTGCTTTACGGGGTTCTGCAGGGTTCGGTACTCTCTCTGCTCCTGTTCAACATTTATATGAAGCCGCTGGGTGAGATCATCCATCACCATGGACTGAGGTATCACCAATATGCTGATGATACTCAGCTGTATGTCTCAGCCCGTGTTGAGTTAAGTGTTGCTGTGTCCTCCCTCTTGCAGTGCTTGGAGGCTGTTAGGGGCTGGATGGGGAGCAACAGGTTGAAACTAAACCCTTGCAAGACTAAGTGGCTCTGGGTTTGGGGTTCATTGGCTCAGGGGGAATTGCCACCTTTGGTTTTTGATGGGGTGGCACTACCCCAAACAGACTCTGAGTATAATCTAGGACTTTTCTTGGATTCATGACTCCTGCTCAAAGAGCAGGTGGCATTTGTGGCCAGGAAGGCCTTTGCACAACTGTGGGTTGTGCACTAGTTACACACTTTCCTGACCAACAGTCCTACTCCCAGTCACTCATGCCCTAGTCATTTCCCATCTTGACTATTGTAATGCACTATACATGGAGCTACTCTTGAAGAGCATCCTGAATCTCCAGTTGGTGCAAAATGCAGCAGCCCGCATGGTTTTGTGCAGACCCTGGTGTGTACATGTATCACCTCTCCTGTGGGAGCTGCATTGGTCGCCAATTTGCTTCCAGGTGAAATTCAAGGTGTTGTTTGTCACTATTAAAGCCCTTCATGGCTTGGGACCAGGTTATCTTGTTGGTCACATCTACCTGGCCCATCAGGTAGGGAATGTTGCAGGTCCCATCCCCGAGGGAGATACACCACCTTCTCCATGGTGGCTCCCTTTCTCTGGAACATCATTCTCCCAGAGATTAGAATGGCCCCCATTTTAATACTCTTCTGAAAGGTGCTGAAGACTTGGTTCTGCCAGTGGGCCTGGAGAACCCAGAGTGGGATGGAGCCCATTAAATGGCTCATATAATCTGCTGTCACCAGGGCGGGGGTGGGAGGTGGGGGGTGATTTTGTTATATTGTACTATATTAATTTATTTGATTTTTTTTGTTAGTTTTTATTGTTTTAAATGTGGTTCTATATTCTGTAAGTTGCCTTGAGTCACCATGGGTGAACAGGTGGCAATATAATTTCAATGAATAGATATAAATAAATAAATAAATAAATAAATGTTAGCCAAGTTAAGGCTATGAGCACAAATGTATATGTGTCTCTTTTTCCTTGCCAAATCCCGTTTTAATGCTTTAAAGATCATTTTAATTAAAAAATAAAATGGGAAGCAAGCATGCTGTATGCCAAACCATAAAGCATTAGTATCATCTTCACATGCTCCGTACAGACATTGTTGAGAAAAAATGATGGATAGCTGTAGCCTAATGCTTTGCTTGGAAGTATATCCAGTTGCCCAGGAAAACAAAGCAAAACAAAATAAAAAAGGGTAGTAATGATGGTTAAAAAACATATGGTTAGGTGAGAACATCAGTTTGCTTTTATCAAAAGGGATATTTTATGTTAGCCATTTCGTAAACAGCTGGCTGTCAGGGCAAACATTTTATGGAAGCACCACAGCATGTTCCAAAAATTTGAAATATACTCAGTAGCCAGAAGGATGGAATAGACTGTCCAAGTTAATCATCCTAATAAATAGGTTTTAGCTACTAAACACATTTTAGCAGATACTTCATGGTGACTAAAAGAATGAAGAATGAGTGCAGCTAAGTGGTTTTCACATATCCAGAAATAATGATATAAGTTAAAATAAGGCTAAAAAAGGATCCCGAAACCCATTATAGACATTGTGTAATTAAGCAACTGCTCTCTATATTATAATGACAGCATGACAACAAATTTTCAAAATTTCATATTTCTAAACCCACCAAAATTAACTATTATAAACTCAGGTAACCAGGACAAATGGTCTGATTAGGTCAAAATCAGGCATGAGTTGAGATATTTTCTTTTCATAATTTCTTTTAATGTTCTCTTTTTAGCAAATGGTTCCCTGTGTGTGGGGTCTTAAAACATAAGAGATAAAACCTATTTTTATTTGCTTGTATAAAAGCAAAATGTCATACATTGCTTGAAGTGATCACAGCAGTCATGCATCTGTATTACTTATTTTATATCTCAGTTTGTTAATGGAATACTGTTATTAAGTAGAAATGTGTATGTCATCTTAAATGTGATTTCCACCTGCATGATTGTACAGAAGTGATAGACTTAATTAAACTAATTAGTCTGTTCCCATACCAAATCAAATTTATACTCACACTCATTTCAAAAAGTTTTTAAAATCCTGGAATATATACAGCAGTTTGTAGTCTGTAATACCTTGCTTTAACTAAATTAAGATTTGTATGAAATATCACAATATTACTTTTCCATCTTTCATTTATATAGTTTCTATGATTGATAGCTCAACAAATATACAGCTTTTTTCATTATTCACAATAAACAAAAGTCAGTTCAAATGTAGGAAAATATAACGCTACTGAGAATTTATGTTATATGTTAAAAATTACAAAAGAAATTCCTACTGAGCTCAGGGGGACTTGTTTTCTGTTACAAAAGCAACCTCTTTTTCCAGAGGCTCAGAAATATGCTTCACATTGTGAAATTAGCTTGTCCTCCTGTCTTTATAACAGTGTGTGATTAACTATGACTGCAGACTTACGTGAAATTATAACACTTTTTTCACCTCGTATTATGAATCAAGTTGGTTGGGAGTGTCATTATGCCAGCTTTTTGCAAACGCATTTTCAAGATTTCCCTCATCCTTCAAAAATATAAGACTCTTATAAAGAGAAAAAAATTCTAAATGCAAATCTTATTAAGAGACAAATAGAGACATAGACAACCGGAGACTATCCAAATAATTGTCTGAATATTTGACATCCAACAACAGTTGGAGTCTGAGAAAGCTGACTACACTGGATTCCATTTAAATGCAAAATTTGGGGTGTGCATAAACAGGACTGTTCTAGAATTGCTACTTAGACTGAATAAGACAGTTATAACAAATTTTTGAAAAGCCTAGCAGAGAGGGTTTGATACAGGCATAAATAAGCTGTCATAGCAACCAGATGGATGTTGTTGGGAATGCTTTTTCTATTATTCATCTATGTGTTGTTAATTTTATAATCAAGTGAAATGTGTAAAAGGATTAGAGTACAGGGTTGTCTATATAAAGAATTTGGTAGGAGTGTATGTGAAATAAGAAATGTTTATTTGAAGATTGGCACATTCCATTGTGTAAATGCTACTTACGCAATACATTGACTGAGCATGAAAATAAGTTATTTGTAATACAGTAGTTGGCTAAGAATCAGTTCTGAAATTTGATCTTTACATGTTGGGGTATTAAAAAAGTATTCCAATTAGTCATGAGTTCCTATCAAACAAGCTTAATGACAAACAACTATCAAGAGTTGACAAGATTAATTGACCTACGGAAGTTGACTCATCAGTGCAAATCAAACTACTCAGCTGAATGGTATGTTTAAACTGCATACATACTACATATAACTTTTAAAAAATTAAATCTAAAGTTATTTACTTTGCTTAGGATGAGGGGTAGTCAAAAAAAAGAAAAAAAAAGAAAAAAGGTAGTTAACATTTTGCAGAAGGTGCCATTTAGTTTTATTGATACTTGACTCACAACTTTTGGAGAGTTGCACTTCTTTTGGTAATTTACTTTTGCAACACTCATTGAAACTTTTAACCTATTACCTCCTAAGGTCTTAAGGTCTAAGGTCATTTCTTTCTCTCTGTTCTGATTTTCTCTAACTGGAAGACTTTTAGGTATGCCTTCTCAACTTGCTGCCTATAGGAAAATTAATTTTTATTACTTCTTTTCTGTTCCCATGCCATGGTGACAAAAAAAACGAAATGCTAGGTTTTTTGGTCATAGGCCATGTGTATCAAACTCGATCGCTTCATGTGACTTCACGTGACGTATCATGATGTTTTTTGCCTTTGCGGAGCTGGGATGGACGTGGCCTGCACATTATGCATCTGGCCCTCAGGCCACCAGTTTGACACCCCTGTCATAGGTTCTACCTATGGGAGTTAAAATTTAGAATTTGAAAAAGAAGGATAAAAAAATATTTAAGCTTTTGAACTTTGTTATTGGAGAAAATTCCTAAGAATACCATGGATTACAATGGATCATGGTACAGAAGAATTCAAGTTTCACGTTAAAATATTTATAATATTGTTGTAGAATTTTTTTAAAAAAATCTGACAACATCAGGATTGGGTTCTTAACTGGGCTATTATATGAACTCTACACAAAATTGACTGAACTCTACTATGCAGATTCTATGTGATAGGCAAATATAAATGAATAATTGATTCCTGCATTCTAGGACAATATTATCAGAATTTCTTCATCAAGATTTTTCCTCTTAGACTTAAACTTGTCTGCTGAAACTATAGGTCAGGTACTCTAGATAGGGACCAAAATATGCAGTCAAGCACATGTGCAAAGCCAGTTAAGATCTCCATTTGTGTCTTAGTGATTGTTCCAGACTGAGGAACCAGATTATATTCAGGACCAGATGGAGCTTTATTAGACCACCATATGACCACTTGACTCTTTTTTTTAATTGTAGTTACAATAAGTGTTATGCCAGATTCTTCTTCTGAACTTTTTTCTTCTCCAACATAGTCACTTAATTTGGAAAGAAAAAAAATGTTCCTATTTTTCCCTTCCCCAAGAGAACAGTTTGATATTTGTTCATTCTTACATTTTGCTAAAAATGATTAAGGAGCGGGGGACAAGAGACTGCAGCTTTCTTGGTTTCCCATGACTGAGTTACATCCTTGATTTTTTTTTTAACCAGGGAGCAGAATTTACAAGCAACACTGCTTTACAATGGAGACAGATGACTAGAGGGAAAATCATATCACTACTTTCCATCATATGGCTATTTACAATGATAACATAAGAATGTGAGAGTCTAATATTCCAATTTTTGGCATGGCCACTTTATAGAACAGAGATTACAGTGGCAGGATCCTCCTATCTATGGTATCTAAGATACCTATGTCTTATACTCTTCACATTTTACTATATGCACACTAGAGGCTAGAAGGTACATTCTAGAGCATTTAATAGATTCAGCCTAACAGGTTTCAAATATCCTAAATGTTCATAGTGTATGAAACTAAATCAGAATCAGGGAAGCTGAAGCCTCAGGACATATGTAGCATTTTAAAATCTTGAATTTAGTTCCTAGATCCTTTCAATAATTGTTACCAAATACCATTTGATAGTATCAGAATTAAAATCCCAGATTTTTGTTTTGATTATTGTGCATATTGAAGCATTTTACCAATAGGATTTAATCATTACTAATTAATTAATTATATCCTCGGACTTAATACAACAATAATTAGAAACTGAAAGGGTCCAAATGGCTTTTTGATACAAATTTCACTGATTTGATTTACTTAAGACAAAGAAATATATTATACATTGTGCAGCAAAGGAATGCACTGTTCTTTCAAGTTCCTTTGTCTACCTCTCAGTCTGTCATGCACTTGATAGCTCTGAGAGTGTAAATGCTTATTGCTTACTTTTTATTGTAACACATTATCAATTAATTGCTCACAAATCTCTGCTCTTAGTCTGTGTGTAGGTTGTAAGGAGTGGTAAATCATTAACTTTCAATGACAGCCTGTTTGAATTACAATGCCAATCTTGTAAGGTATGAAATTTGCAAGTTTAATTGGCTGAAAACAACAGTTTTGTCTTTCCAAATCCTGCTGCTAAGGCCAAGAACACCTTCTCAACCCTTTGGACTTCTTATAACCCTTTCCCCACTTATTTTTAATTCATAGACTGTCAGCATATTGCCTAGAGAATTTTTGTCACTGGGGTCTTTTCTTCATTTTCCCCTATCTGTCAAGTGACAGAAAATCAAGAGATTCAGGGAGTTCCAATGAGTATAAAAATTTATGGTAAGCTTAAGATCTCCGCTAAATCTGAGCTATTAACAGTCAAGGGAAATAAGCAGGAATTAAAAGACATCCAAGGTGAGAGTGACTTATGACTCATTTGACCCTTTCCTCAGGCTCAGCCTGGTTATCTCCTACACTATCTTACTTACAGCTGGAATCTTGAGATGTAGAAGTACCTATAGGAAGAACAAAGTCTTTCCCTTTCCTAATTAATGAATGCCAATAGATACTCAACTCAAAACATGAAGACCCAACAGGCATATGCCTGTTGACAAATATGCATTATTTAACCAAAAGGAACAAGAAAGATGTACTGAGAACACAACGTGAAAAGATCATTTACATAATCAATACAACACTTGTTTCCAACTGATCCCTTCCAGAACTACTGGACATTAATCCCACAATTAAACAACCAGCCACATAGACTTGGATATTTTGGCAACTGGAATTCAAAACATCTAGATAATGTGAAGGCTGATACAGAAGAACATTGATGAATGTGTTTTTATGGTCATTTATTGTGGAATGGATTATTAATATGTGTGCCATCTCCACTTTCTTCTCACTGCATCCTGTGCCACAATTACTTTTTCCTCAAAGTTGATATCTTAGGAAACCCACAACACTGTAATCATCACTCAAGTTAAATTTTAACAATGTAGTTTTGATATGTTGGCTAACAGAGATCATCTATTTATTTCAAAGACTGAGCCAACTTTAGATAAACCCCAGGCAAATACTCTCAGTGCTCTGTAAAATAAGACCTCATAAGACTATAAAAGACTATAAAAGATCCTCTCTTGTGTGTGCTATAAATTCAATTACATATTCATTTGATTGCTTTGGGTTACATTGTGCCAAACAATTCCATAGAAAAACAAAAGGAAAGATATGTGTTACAGATTCCTAGCTGATGGTCCACTTACTTTGTAATATTATTATGCGTACAACTATTTAGATTGGATCTGTTTTCTTGTATATAAGTTACAAGAAATGAATCTTGCATTTTTATATGTAAGTAAAAAAAATACATCTCTCGCTTTTATCCTCTAACTAAGGAAACAGGGATAAATTCAAATAACATGAATTGTGCCTGTTCAAATCCCAGATACTATTGTCCCTTTATTGCTTTTCAGATAAAGTGATGTGAATTTAAAATATAATGTTCCCCTATCAAGGCCTCCCATATTTTTTAAATTTGAAGATAGTATACCTTATAAGGTATGATCTTATCTAATTTTTTAATTAAATTTCTAGGCAACTTGATTGCAATGTGGTATGACACAAAAATAATAAAATTGATTTCTGGGGAAGAAATGGTGAGCTGAAGGTGAACATGGCAGAATAAAGAGGTTGGTCAGTAGACTAGAAATTCTAAATTAATCTCTGGACAAGGAGAAGACTTGAGATCACTCACAAGTGCTTCACACAGTTGCCCTTCATGATGAGATTTGAAGACAATGGTCATCACTGGTTTTAGAGTTTTAAAAATGACAGAATAGCTATCTTTTTTTCAAACCTTGATGGGTACATTTAAAAGAATACTGTCCTTTTCTAATCACGTTTGCAAATAGCTTCTTAGCTGTTTTTTCAGTTTTTAGGAAACTTTGGACCCATAAGTCTGAAAGTGGGTTGGTGTTTTCCAAGGACTTAATTTTTAAAAAAATAGATATAAAAAATGTGATTAGAATTTTGATTTTGGA
>JANHFL010006324.1:14106-33327 GCA_032468155.1 Oxyrhabdium leporinum | reverse complement strand
TCCTTCCTTCCTTCCTTCCTTCCTTCCTTCCTTCCTTCCTTCCTTCCTTCCTTCCTTCCTTACTTCCTTCCTTCCTGTTACCAGACTGCTATTATTAACTTCTTCCTTCCTTCAGTTGGAATCTATCTTTTTGAATCTGTCATTTCCTATCTCACATTATGGAGAGATCAGCTCATCTGTATTATATCCTTTTTGATATTTAAAGAATGCTTATATATTCGCCATCTTCTCTTTCTAACAGTACTTATATTCAGCTTTTTCAAATTCTCTTTATAGGACATGGTTCTATTCTTTACATCATCTTCATTACTCCTTTTTTGAATGTGTTTCAGCTTCTCTGATTTTTTTCTTAAACTATAGAACCCTAGCCAACATATATTGTTTATAGTAGGAATTACCATTTCTAGGCTAATGTATGTTTAGTTAAAAATATTAATGATTTTAAGAAGATATGTAGAGATAGACAATATAGTTGGAAAAGTATCTTTTTAAATAAAATATATTTACTAATAGAACACTAAGTGTATGTAAGTATAGGGGTCATGTGAGCTGAGATTTTAGAAGGCACAGATTAATGTATACCTGAGATGGAAGAGACTTATTATATACATTGTCAGCCCCGATCCATCTTGAATCAGATTTGGGGCTGACACAAGGGAGGATGGGTAACTGTGGGAATGAGAGTGAAGTGAGATAGCCACAACAACATTCTTCCACCAGAGCTCAAGGTCGAGTTGCTGGAGTTTGGAAGGAAGTGACTGCACTTGGCAGGAGTTCAGAATAGAGGTGGATTGGAGAGTGTGATTTGAGGGTCATGAATAAGGGGGCTGGGTGTGAGTTTAGTATAGCAGGGGAAAACGGGGAATTCAGATTCGGGTTTCCCCCAGATGTGCCAATATGATTTCTCTAATAAATTCTTACTTGGATGGATTTCATCTCTGAGTGCTGAATTGGGATGGAGGGTTTGGTTGGAATGCTGACTTACATGACAAAAGGACATAGATCACAGATAGACTGATCTGTCCTTGTCTTCTCTTTTATAATTCCCATTTTCTCTGTATGAAAATAACACCGTAACACAGTAAGATCCTCTGATGAACTGTGAATCTTACACAGTAGAATCCTCTAATGAATTGTGAATCTTATGTCCAGCTTGAAAGCTTCAAAGTAGAAATAACTATGATTAAAAGCTTTGAATAAACAAGCTGAATGTTATCTGCTTTATCTGCTGAATTGTATTTTTATTCAAGCCTACATTTTCCCCAAACAATAGTTTTTGGGGCTGTTATTAAGAACCTAATACACCGTGGCTTATAGAGATGTGATTTAACAAGTATTACAAAATTCATTAGCCAATAAAAAAACAATGAAGCATAAGGGTTGTTAGATAGCCTAATAATGATCAAACTGCTAC
The DNA here is from genome assembly GCA_032468155.1 of Oxyrhabdium leporinum. Taxonomy (NCBI): domain Eukaryota; kingdom Metazoa; phylum Chordata; class Lepidosauria; order Squamata; family Cyclocoridae; genus Oxyrhabdium; species Oxyrhabdium leporinum. Next base: position 31,913 of record JANHFL010006324.1, on the reverse strand, counting down.
CTTTCTGCAATCTAATTAAGCATTTGTTACCATTACCACCCATTTCCAAAAATGGGAGTTTTGTTCTTGAAATCTAATGAGCACCAGCTGGGGCAGTACTGCTGCATATATAAATAAATGTATATTTAACCTTTGTGCTGTGTGGTTGCCCAGATTATTTTGCCTTGGGGGCATTCACTGAATGGCAGAATCCTGCCAGGCTCTGCAGTGCTGTGTTAGAGCCAAATCCCTTACCATTCATTTAATTCTGCTCCATTTGTCATTGTAGTACAAGGATGTCTCTGCAAACATCTGGAAAGTGACTCAGGAAGTTCCTTGTTAATCATTTATTGGTTCTAGCAGAAGAGATTTTAGTCAACAGAGCCTTATGTCAAATGTCTGGCAAGAGTTTTGACTTGCCCAGAGGATCTAAAGGATATTTTCAGCACTGAATCCTTTCACATGCTTCTTTCTAGAAAATGATTAACCATAGAAGGAGACAGAATGAGTTTCATCTGATTTCTTTGAATGCTAAAAGTTTATGGCTTACAGAACTGAAGTAGACTATCTCAGACAATCAAGAATACAACACATAAAATGTTTGAGCAGATTCTTTTAAAAATAATAATCTCAGTTTTTTCCATTTTCAAATCCCTTCCCATTTTTGAAAGATAAAAGATAAAAAATACATGTAAAAATAGCTAAGAAATATGGCTTATATTTGCCAAAGGATGGGCTGAAAAATTGTCTTTGTTGGCAATGAATGATATCTATTACTTTTCATGATTGCTGCATGTTATGACTACTAATCAGTTTGAGTATTTGCCAACTCCAAGTCATTTCAACTGGGTCATTAGAGGCCTGCTTAACTCATTGAAGTGATTGATATGTAAAAGTGATTATACTTCATGAGATTGCAGCTTAGACAAAATATATTCAAGTGGCGGGAAAATTGAAATGAAGGAAGTGCTGCAACTTCCAAAACTCTGCTGTATCAAGAGTGGAGAGTTCTGCAATTCTTTCTTCTGATAATGTACCCCAGTTTTAACAGGTAAAGGTTTCTCCTGTCCAGTCATGTCTGACTCTAGGGGTTAGTGCTTATATTAGTTTCTTAGCTGAGGTAGCCAGAGTTGTCTAAAGGCATTTCCATGGTCATGGGGCCAGCATCACTATATGCCAAGGTGCACAAAAACTGTTACCTTTCCACCAAAGTGTTACTGATTGATCTACTTTTATTTTCATGCTTTCAAACTGCTAGGTGGGCAGGAGCTGGGGCAGGTAATGGGAGCTCACCTCGTTGCACGGCACTTGGATCATTCACCCGAGCTGTCAGCTTTCCAGCTGACAAGCTCAGCGTCTTTAACCACTGAGCCATCATGCCTTCCACTCCAGTTTTAATGGGGAGGAAATTGCTTACTTTACTCTGGGCTACAAAATTAACAGAATCAGTCTTAGATTTACAAACTTTATATACATAAAGTCACAGGATAGATACCTTATTTATTCTTATGTTTCATGCAATTAGTTTATCTAGAATTCAGATAGATATTTTAATTATGTTAAATTAAAATATTTAATTTTAATTTTGCAATTGTGCTTTAACATTGTTTGCAATCCTTTCTTCATGTTGCTCATGTTGCTAAGTTGCTATAAGACAGATTTCTTGAGATTAAAATGCTATTTCATCTGGGAGTAATTATTAAAAACATATGAATCCATGTCTGATATAAAAATGAATTATTACTGCAATTCTTCATTCTAAATCATTTTATTCCTCCCTCTAAAGAACAACAGAACATGAACAAGGAACTAGCTCTGTCTTTTTGTTGCAGGGAGATGTCTACTCTCAGCACCCCAGTCCAGTTAAAACATAAAAGTTCACGTTTCAAACTGTGAAGAATATTGGAAGTTGTTCTTTGCAGCAATGTATATTCTCTATGCATAGAAAACAGTGAATCTGAACAAGACATCAAGGAGAGGTAGAGTCAACAGACAAATCTTTATTGTCTTGCAATGTCACTGTAATGCATAAAGTGACATGGGAGTATGGGGAGAGAATGGCTTGAACTGATCTCCTATCTAATCCACAACAGAGTGAATTTATGTAGAGGACAGACAGACAGACAGATAGATTTTTGCTTCTTGGATGAGAAGTGAAATGTCTTCAAAAAGAAAAAACAAGAAAGTCCAGTTGCCTCTTGAAAAAGCATCTTTGAGAAAGCCATGACCTGGATGACTGAGAATCTCTGGGTTATGGTATATAAGATGAGATAAATAAATAGAACAGGAAAAAAGGAGATTTAGTTTCTCTGTTAATTATTTCTTCTGGCCATTAGATTGTTTAATCTATTGAGACATTTTAACTTTTGGACCAGTCATATGATTTGTTAATAAAGTAAATAAGAGGTGAATTGATGAGTCCAGTGGTGGGCTGATGCCGGTTCAGACCAGTTCTAGCAAACAGGTAATTCCTACCATCAGCTGGTCCTGCCCACCCATCCCTGCCCTATCCTGTCCTAGATTTCCATCTTTCTCAGCTTAGATGATTCACGCGGCACAGCAGATTTCCGCACCTCAGCTGTTCTACTTACTGGGGCTGCCCTAGAAGGTAAGCTGTTGAGGTTAAAATTGGGGTTTTTTGAGCGAAATGTGTGCTCACCAAATCGGTTGTTAAACCGGTTGCAGTCCACCACTGGATGAGTCATTTACCAAAGTTTTATTTTGCATATATTATGATATGAAAATATTGCTTTTATTAATATTGCATTTTGTCCTACCATTCTTTTTCTTTTTTTAGGAAAAGGAATCTTATGCTCAGTCTGTCAATTCACTAATGTTGAAGGTGAGCTTTTGAACTCACTATGTTTAAAGCTGATCTGCAATTAGGTAAAATGAGTTTTTATCTTTTTTAGTGGTACCTGAATGTTTATCATTCTATCTCTGTATGTGTGTATGAAACAATGTGATTACTTGTAATTAACTGCCAAAAGATACATAGTTTTTAAGAACAAAGAAAATATCTCAACCAGCAATGAAATGAAAATGAAATAATAAAAACTAATAGCAGATGAGCACACTTACATAGAACTGTGTCTGTTCTTAAAACATTTTTTCCAGATTCTAAATGTGCTATGAATATATTGTAAAATGGTTATTTGGAATCCAAATATATCCATTTATATAGAGATCTAGGCAACTTGGATTTGTAGCTTGACTTCCTGTTTCCTGTTGAATAAATGGCAAAATAAAAAGTTTTAGCCAGTTTCTCCTTTCTCTTAAGTTCCCCCCTCCCATTCTATATTACTAAATCTCAGGATTTAGAGCATCAGTAAAGATCCCCGTCTTTTCATCAAATTGGTTGACAAAATTTTAAAAAGAGAAACAGAATATAAAAGTTATAATTGTGGAATAAAATTAATTCCAAAGTATGTAAAAATAAAACTAATAATTTAAAATCTCATGAAAGGGGGATCTTTACCGATACTCTAAATCCTGAGAGAATAGGAGCACTCCAAAGACACTGTATTCCATAGTCTAGAAGCATGAGGAGGAGATCTTTTCTCTTCTACTTTTGTTGTGCTTATAATTCCCCTTTCTCAAGTGTGATATGTTTTCTAAACTTAAAGCTGTTTGAGTCAATAAACAAAATGAATTCATCCAGAATTATACTAGAAAACATTTGATGTTACATTATTATCTTTCCTTTGGGATTTGACTAGCTCTTCAAAAATTGTAATTGAAATGTAAAGAAAAAGGAAAGTGTATGTAGGACTATTTCTTCTGTAATTTATTTTTCCTAATCACCAAAACTATCTATTATAATTTCCATCTCATATTTCTATTTCTTTTTTTTTCAGAATGATATTTGAGTTTTAAAATGTTGCTTGTAGAAAGTTGTTATACTTTCTGTGCTTGGCTCCTGATGTGCCTCAAATAATTTATAATTAAGAAAGAATATAGGAGAAAATGATTACTTGCACCCACACTGACAAAGATATTCCATCAACTTTTTAGAATAGGCTGTTTTATTTTGTTTACATTTATTTATTCAATCATTTATTTATTTATTTATCTCAAAATAAAGCAGATCACGGCTTTACATTTCAGGATAAGGTACAATTCTTTTCCCATAAGTTCCTAACTCTATGGCTATGGTGATTTTAAAAAAAATATTGAGGAAACTAAACATTTGAGCATTTGAAAATCTACAGAAAATTAAAGTCATTTTTACAGAGTGATTTGGTCATTTGTCCAAAGAAATGAAGAGATAATACACTAGGCCAACCCCAAGAAAACACATTTTGAATTAGTATGTTATGTGAACCAGGCTGATGTGTCATTTTGGACAACCTAATGCTTTAACATTAACTCCTAAGAAGAACAGATTTAAAGTATACCTTTCATTCTATACAAGAATGTCTTACCCCCAAAAAAAAATTTAAAAAAAAATCCCCCACATATCCAGCTTTTCAAATATTTATGAAAAGATAGGTTTAAATGCTTAAAATGTTGATTTATTTCTGACCTGAGTTCAAGGAATATTGCAGAAATAAGATAGGAATCAAGGTATTCCAGCAGTTTTATTGAAAAGCCTGGTCCCTCAGGGCTTCTCAGTGATTGCACCCAACCAATCATTATCTAGGACCAGCATTTAACTTGATCCTTGAATCTGCTCCCCCTCCTTTTTTTTTACTTTGGTGTGCTGCCTCTTAGACTGCTCTATGAACTTTTTAAGTTAAAGAGCAGAATGAAAATATTTTTAAAAACTTACTGGTCTCCTAGAGCTCAAATAAAAACTCCATTAACTTCTGTGGAATTACTCTGAGATCAATATCTTGAAGATCTAGCAGGAAATCTTTTAGAAGCAACGCTGATGGATTATGAATTACTGTTCTCTGTCCAGCCATAGACTTAATTATAGAATATGTAGGAACCAGTGAAAGCAGTAATAAAGCAATAGTAACTTGTATCCTCCCCATCCAGTTGCTCCTTCAATTATAATGAGGTAATCAAACAGTTTATGTTTATTTTTGCATCCACATTTATGCCTGAAAATAACCTTCATGAACTTAATGTCCCCCAATGGTTAAGAATAAAACCTACATTTTTTTTCAAATGTAAGGTGCACCCACACAATGCATACTTAGTATTTGCACTAAGGTATTTGTATACCTTTTTTATGGTATGAAAAACACAAAAAAGTATGAAACAGTAATCAAATATGAGATCTCTTGGTATGTTGAAGAAGTAAGAATTAATTAAAATTATCAAGAGCAAGAATATGGTTGTTGAAGAAGTAAATTAGGAAGAACAAGAACTATTGCTTGTAAGAATGGTGGACCTGAGTTTTGTAATTAAGTAGCTAACAGGTTATCATTCTTGACTGCTACTGCGTTAGTTACTCAGAACACATACGATTAGTTCTTGTTTCCATTAACTAGAAATGTTTGCTATTATCAGATACATGATGATGCATTGTTTCAATTATTCCTCCAGCTTACAGCTGTAACTAATTAGTCTGCTGATGGACCTGCTCAGAGGAAAAGCTTGCTGATAGATGCTACGGTAGAACATATTGCTTTGTACATTGGATATAATTCATATCTTGATTTGCATATTTCCTTTACATGCTCCCAACCAAATAAATGTTTATCAGACTGGACCACAAGTCTTTAAATTATGTGAAATTGGCCCACTGGATTTATGAATAAATTCTAGAAATTCTATTCAGTGAAGAATGCTGGCAGTAGTCAGTCCCACTGGAGTATTCAATATAGGTCATATGAAGACTCATATTTATCTGTATTATACTAAATATGCCACACAGTTTTAACATGATTTTATTTCAGAATAAAAGGTGCTGGATTACCTATCTAGTTTTATGGAAACAGAACATTGTATAGTTTCCTTAAGAATTTTGTTACATTTTAATCTATAGCTTTGTTCTCTTGTTTCCCCCCCCCCTACTTATTTCTCTTAGATCAGTTTGTTTGTAGTAAATGATAATTATCTACTTTGATATGCATCACCTTATTACATATTCTCAGTCTAACGGCCACTAAGTTCTGTGGGTGTACTCTAAGTTAATATTAGGATTTCCCTGTTTCATTCCTTTACATTCCCTTTTTACAATAACATTCTTGTTCCTTTTTTTCTTTTGGAGGGGATAAATCAATATTGTCAGGGCTATCATTATTACAATTTTTACTTTTTGCTCTCACAATCATTTTTCAGATAACAGGTGAAACCATGCCAGGCTGTATGTGCTCTAGCAAATGATATAGAATTCCATTGTTTTATTTAGAATATGTACAGCTAAGTTATTTAGGCATTCTATCTAAATGTAATTTCCCTGATAAGTATCACTCTGTACATTTTTCAATGAACATATATTCTACTGCCTAAAACTCTCACACCTCTTTGAAATGTACTAATGGCTGTTAATTAGACTATCGGTAGAAATGTATGTTGCCTATTCAATCTTCTTCCTTTAAGCTATTGACACTCAGAAATTAGTAATTAAGTCTCCAATCCAGGGAATCAGTATAAGTTCATGGTCTATGATAGGAATTGGTTGAGAGATGCTATTGGAGAACTATACTCACTGAAATTAGGCTAAAGCAATAGATGCTCTAGAAATATAAACATAAGAAGTGTCCTGCTGGATCAGGCCATAGATTCATCTAGCCAAACATTCACAGTGGTCAACTGAAGGAATTGGGAAGCTGACCAGTCTGGATGGAAAAAAAATAGCATCCTTCTATTGCTGCTTCCTTTGCACTATTTTTAAAACATACTATAATTCAGAAGATAGTAAAGTGGCAAAATAGCCAGTGATAATCCAATAGTCTATGAACGTGCCCAGTCTCTTTCAAAACTATATATATATAATCTGTTATTATAACTGTAGTAGCTAAACTAGGCACTTTTCTCAGCTATTTTAGAGATTCTATACAATTTTAATTATGGAGTGTTAACCTTTTCATAAAATAAATTTTTACTACCTAATTAAAGCTGAACAATATCATATTGTTATAGTATTTTTATAATAGCCAGTTGGTCTAGTGTAGGGGTATAAAACTTGCATCATCACGGCGGCATCACATGACCTATCGGGACTTTTTCCTTTTGCTAAACTGGGGGGGATGGAGCCAGCACGTGATGCATCCAGTCCATGGGCCGTGAGTTTGACACCCCTGCTGTAGCCATGAAAGCCAGCTGGGTGACCTTGGCCAATTACTCTCTCTCAGCTCAACTCATATCATAGGGTTTTTGTTATGGTGAAAATAGAAGGAAGAAAGAGTATTAGGTATGTTTGCCACCTTGAGTTATTTATAAAAATAATAAGGGAGGGATATAAATAAATAAATCTATATGTTATAAAGAGGGCTGCTCAGGAATTTATTTAAATGTATTTTGAATTGGTACGAAACTATTCAACTTTTCATTGAATAAGGAGAGAACAACCCATTCTCAAAAGCTTATATAAATTTTAATTATAGATTATAAGGAAAATGATATTAACATCAAGAACAGACTAAATCCCTATTCCTGGATTGGCTACTGCTCAGAAGAATTCCATTGTGTCTGTATTAAGCTTTACCTTTCTACTTCACGTATTTCACTGAGTTCAAAACTTTCACAATTCCTTAGTAATTAAAAAAGAGAACAAGTTGACTGCTAACTTGCAACTATAAGGTCTAAAGTGATTTCATGTTGAAGAGTATAAGAGACAAAATAGATCCACAAGTAATTCCATACATTAATAGTCATAAGATTAAGCAGTAGTTATCTTCAGCCTTTTTTGAAAATGTTCAGCTAGATAGGATTAAATCACCATAAAATATTATCCCATAGGTGCCAAACCTCCCAAAGAATATGATGCATTTTCATTAAGTAATAATCTCATCAGTGAAGAGACCATCTTCTTGTTAATTCTGCAAGAACTGAGTTATTTCTGTTTCTAATCAGGTGTAATTCTAAACTAGAGAGATCTAATCCACATCCATTCAAGAAAGCTGGTGTTACAGTACCACAATGTGTCCTAGAAGCTAAATAAGTAAGTTGGGAGACCAAATAATATTTATTGAGAGTAGTGAGAATAAAGGAACATTTCTTCTGCATATTCTTTCATCAACACTTATTTAAAACATTTCAGTATCCTTTTCTTTACTATCACATCTTCAGATAATTTAAAGATTATTTAAATTTGATAATAAAATAAAATTAATTTATTAAAATTATATTTATTAGAAAACCATATGGATAGGCAAACTAAAGAAAACCTGTCATCCAATAGTCATTTAGGAAAGATTTAGGTGAAGAGAAAGATATACAGATGCCTCGCAACTTTTAAGGGAGAGAGCATTCCAGAATGTAGAAGCTACTGTATTACATAAAAATATCATTTTTTAGTAACTACAAGATAACATTCTGCCAATTATAGAATAATATAGTTGTAAGGAACTATTGTGGTCCTTAAGCACAATCTCTTGCTCTATGCAAGAATCCACATTGAAATATTCCAGGGAAATGGCTGTTTGCCTTCCATTTGAACAATCCTAATGAAGGAGACCTATCATTTAGGGAGGGGGAAGTGGCAGATAATGAAATAATTCTATCATCCATAAGGCTTTCCCTTTTGTATACTTGCTCTGATGCTTCTGAAAGGGATGGAGTGATTATTACAATAGGTAAAAGGGATCCTGCAAATGCTTCTGCTATCATCTTTCCCAGCAAACATAGTCTTGTAATAGTGAAGGTAATTGCTTATTCATCTTGATCCAAACTTTGTTAGGATATATAGGTTAAAAAATGCTCTGAGAAGTAACTAACTGGCAGTCAATGAAATACTTGAGGAGAAGTGTGATATGTGCATGACCATGTACTTCATTCTACACAACTGAAGCTTTGTCCAAGTGCAATAATTTTCTGTTGAGAGTGAAAAGGATAACCTTGATGAAGAGAGGCGAGATCTAGGTATAGATCTTCAAAACAACAGAAAAGAAAGATTTGGTTGAACTGGAGGTGGATTACAAAAAAAAAAGAGTTAGATATTCCCCTAATTCACATGGATATAAAAGAAGGAGGAGGTGACACAGACTTACAAGATTGTTACTATAGCCAATTAAAGTAATTTTTATGCTTCTAAAAAGTCTATTTTTTTCATCTGATCTGCTTGACATGGCTGACATTGCATACAGAAAGTATAGTTAAATATACCTAATAATATTTTACAAATATAAATAATTACTTCAATGTCCTCCCAAGGCCCATTGCACAATTATTATTGTTTCTTCTTTGATCCCACCCAGCATTATACTTTACCTTTCAAATCCTAAAGAAATAATCTTCAATCAAATAAGGTATTCAAATAATGATTTTCCAACAACATTCAGTGTATACTTTCCTATGAGATCTCAAGATAATTTACATTGGATTTCCCTATTACAATCCCCCTAACATCATATGGGATAGGTTCATCTCAGAGAGTGACTGGACCCCAAATCATCCAGTGATCTTTGATGATGAACTGATATTTTACAGCTCTATTCTAAGTTATTTTTTTTAACTGTCCAAGGAGGTGGTGTAATCCTCCATCAATACAATCCAGGAGCATATTACAGATATTTTTCCAGAAATAAAGTATAACAGAAATAAATAATGAGAATGAATAAAGAACATTAGGGAATAATAAAAATAAAAGAGGGAGAGAGATAGAACAGAGAAGAAAGGAAGAAATTTGAAAGAGAAAGAAAAAGAAAGTGCATAAAATTATGTTCCTTAAATTGCAATTTATACATTGAGACACTTGATAAAAGTTTGTATTGAAGTGATCTTAATTTATCTTCTGCAGAAGTTATTTAAATTGTATAACAAGATATTTGCTCAGCAATATACATTGGACGTTCTCTGGTATCCCACTATGATTATGTTGAACTAGTATATTAAATAGGCTAGCGTAGAAAATAGAAATACAAAAAAAGCACAATTTTAGCTTCCCATTAATGGTCTCTATATTTAGCTATTAACATGGATAATATTCAGCACGTTCAGTTTAATGACATTTGTTTGAGGCAAAAAAAGTGAAATGCAGCTTTACTTTTTGACAGATGATTAAATCTACTAAATGTGCTAAATGTTTACAGATGCTATAAATATAACCACTGATTTTAAAATGCAATAAATAGGAAAATGGTGCTGGTGGGGATAATAATGGTGGTGAAACAGAACAATTGCAAACAATACAGTATTTGGAGTATGCACCCTCCACTATTAATTATAAGTTAAGTTGCATGCAGAAGGCTTTTCGAAATGGAATGGAATGGCTGATCTTTCCTCGCAGCAGTTTATGGGGAAGTTGGTCTGATGAAGGTGACAGCTTATAAAGCTGATTTCTCTATTATTTTCTCGGCAAATACTCCAGGTGCAACAGTAGTGGAGTTTTGAGAAGAAAGTGCTGGCACTGTGCCACTGCAAGCATCAGCCACATGTCAGAGCAAATGCCACGGGATCATCAGGCTTGTATTTTAACTGGTATAGGCAGGTAGTGAAGGTGTGAAATTGAAAAAAGGTACAGCTGTCTCCTGCCTTATTCCTCCCAGACAGGTTTCATGTTCTTACTTAGAGCTAAGCCCCCCACAAGGGAATGTTAGAACCTTTATTAGTTTCTCTATAATGAGATTTTCTTTCTTTGGCTATGTGGCAAAATCACATTCTGTATCTCAGATGCAGGTGTCTGCTACTACAGTCAGTGCTGGAATGGGAAAATTTAAACTCATGCTGTTCTGTATTTCACAGCTTCCATTTAACATACTTTATTCTAGTATTGGACATATAAATTCTCCTCCCCCCCCCAACGGTTCTCATCAGTCTCATAGAAAATGATTTAGAATTATCAAGCAAGAGAATTTTGGAGTAATTTTCAAGTGTGGAATATGGATGCATAAGTAAGCATTTATTTAGTGATTAGGTGCCCTAGGGTTGTGTGAATGTTCTGCCTTTCATTGTAAAATCACTTTTCCAGCAGGTTTCAGTTCCCCTACATTTTAGTTACTGTAATACCAAGAGAGGACACAGAAGTGAACACCTCCCATTAGGCCTTTTTAGTAATAATGTTTGTCACTGTTAACAGGAGTTCCCTGAGAAATTGTTAGAGAAATTGTCCTTCCCCTAAAAAGAGAGGAGAAATTATCAACCTATTTTGTTCCAACAGATTTAATAAATGCCCTCTATAAATGATATATTCTCTAGAGACAATGAAGTATACAAAATTCTATCAATGACCTACTTATTTTGTGAGATAATACAGTCTTTCAAGTCTATCAAAGGGTGTGATCCTTTTAGAAAATTATATTAATTCCACAAGGAGCTCCATCGAGTCTGCATTTTGACATTCAATTCCAAGAAATATCCTAGGATTAGATGGAACCTGAATAAATCTGGGACTGTGCTGTTAAGGATGTCTACAATATGGAATGTAGTTTCTCATGGATACTTGCCAAAACAGGAGTGCATTTCCAAATTGCTTTTCATTTGATTGAAATTGCTTTTCATTTGGCACAGTTTAATTCACTTAGTTAAACCATATAAATATTAGAATTCCCATGGTACTTTCCATAAAATGAATCTGAATCCAGTGCAAGTCCAAATATAGCAAGAAAATGTCAGTCTCTGATACTATAGTCATGCCTTAAAGGCACACATAAGGTCCTGAAAGATGTATAGACTTGAGGATTGAATAATTGGAATGGTACTATTGAGAAGTTGATCTTTGTAGATTTTCACATCTTTCATTGCTAGCAATCTACACATGCCCATTCTTTACTGAACTGTTAACTACAGGCAGAACACTAATTCATACTTCAAGACTATGCAAAAGAAGAAGCAGAATTTTATTTATAGCCACGTTACTCTTCAGATTTGAAAAACAGAATAGAATTTCATATTCTTCATGTTTTTAAAAGCGAAGATGATTTTTTTAAAAATCAGTGATTTGAATGTCTATGGAGATTGTGCACTTCACAATAAAGCAATTATCGAACACATACTTTGTCATGGTTACTTGACCAGTGGGTAAACATTGTAATCAGAAGAAAATAAGATGGCCACAAAAAAACTTTTATGTTGTTAGAAAGCTTGCACACTGTACCAATGCAAATGTTGTCACTATCCATTCATCTATCCCAACAAGTACTGCTTATTTCTGTTCCTTAGAGAAAATTGCTAGAGCTCCTAAATCATGTAATGCCACTGAATCTTTTATAATAAATTTTATATACTTACACATAGAGATTCCGTTATTCCTTATATGCAAAAGATGGAAGAAATAGAAGAGGAAAAGGAAGGGAAAGCAATTTTTTATAATGAGAAAAATTGTGGGGTAGTGTTAGAGAGTAAGACAAAGGAAACATTGGGTTTTCTCCTTTCAGCCATTTGTGAGCAGACATTAAATAGATACCACTTCTTATAATCACATTTTTAAAGAACTCATCTCTAACAGAATAATTAAATGTCCTGGAATATTTTACATTTCAAATATGTAGGGAGCAAACCTGCTATGTTATTAACCAAGTTCAGTAGAGCTGCTGGTCTTATATTCATTAGTCAAGCTACCCCTTAGTTCAATTATACACCTCTTCAGCTAAGGAAGATAGATGGAGGCCATTTGGGAATCATAAACCACAAAGCATTGAATGCAGTTCTATGTTCTTAAGCTGATTTACACCTTGTTTTACAGCATGGCGCTTCGATTGAAATGCAGGGTCAGTGATTGAAAAGCTGTTCTTCCATTCTTGGCCTGCGAGCTTCTCACTATAATTATTAATTCAGTGAAATGCAGGACAGTGAATATTCCTTTTATTGTCCAGCAGGACAATTAAAGAAATCAAATTTATACCAACCAAGTTCTCCTTCTTTCCTGCATCTTAAATATAGCATTATTAGCACTTGGCCAGGAAACCACTATAGAGATTGAATGGAATTACTAAAGTGAAACGTGCTGTTTCTGAGCATGTGTCTGTTGGACTGGACAGACAGAAAACATTTCATTGGCAAAACCCATTTGCCTCTACAGAAGACCACTATTTATACTGATTATCTCCTATATATTTTCCCATGTGAGGAAAACAATCCATATAGAGAAAAAGTTAATTAATATATAAAATGCAAATTAAACAACATCCTGGGGAATAATCAAATCAATGCTTGCTCTATTTCAAAGAAAATGAATTAAGATAATTTCTGCTTTTCTAACTTTAGTAGCCAGCATTATATGCAACCCAGGAGACATATTTACAAAATGGCTGCCATTGTATATGGGTCTAGAAGCAAGAAATCATGACAGCAAATATATATAATGCTAGAGGCTGGTGATTACTTTCCAATTTATTTTATTTAAAGAATATTTAACAAATAGTTATAACAGTCCATCTGTGAGGGGGATGGATGGTTTCTAAGTTTAGTAAACCCATATGAGTATGAACAGGTATTTGGAAGGAATACCATGCTGCTTTAATTATCTCATTATAAAGGATCCAGGAATCAAGAAACATCTTGCTTGAGGAAAAATTTAGATCAGTCATTTGGGTGGTGTGAGGAGTTCCGGTTCTTTTTTGCCTACCAAAAGCCTTCTGCCAAAAAGCCAATAATTGGCTATCAAAGAAAGTGCAGGCTGCAGCTCTTTGGCACATCATATGTGAAGCTCCAGACCAATAGAGGATTTTAGTTCTTTTGCATGACTGTTCCTCATAATCCTATCTTTTCTATCAGATTTAGCTATGACATAATGTTTTCCTCAGAAGCTCTCTTAATTTCAGCCTCCATGTCCAGGAATATTATAATTTCATATTATGGAAGGTTTGAGGTGCCAAAAATTCCATAATTTCTGATTTCCCTATCTTCAAGGCAGTCTTTTAATACGGATGTTATTCATAAATAGTATGAAGCTAAAATATGGACATGAAAATAAACTTTTCTTAGTCTTCAAAGGTGTAGTGTCATTACATAGTTATACAGCATCTATGCCTCCCTTAGCATACATTAACATAAGTTAGGAATTGTGGTTAGAATGCAGTATTGCAGGCTACCTCTGCCCACAGCCAGGAGTTCAATCCTAACCAGCTCAAGGTTGCCTTGCATCCTTCCAAGGTCAAATTGTTGGGGGCAATATGCTGACATTTGTAAACTGCTCAGAGTGTGCTGTAAAGCATTATGGATCGGTCTATCAGTCTAACTGCTATTGCTATTGCTATGCATTCCAACAGCATTCCACAATATTCTCAAAAAAAACCAGAATATGTTTCATGTGAAGTAAAAATATAGCTAGGTGTTGTATTGGTATGATGAACCCACATTATTAGTTTGTTTCTTGTCTTTTACAGTATTGCCTTAAAACTTCCCCTACACAGATTAATTTTATTATAGAATACATTTTAGAACTTGTTTAAGACTAAATTATTTCTTTTACATCCATTTTTATTAAAAATACAATGCAACAAAAAACCCCCAAAACAAATGGTATAGAAAGATTTTTCCTACAAGTAGCCTGAAATCAGAAGTACCAAATCTAGGCTGTAAACTTATGGATAATCATTATGACAGCAATGAAATGCTCCAAATCCCTTATGCAGCCCAGATGCAGTTGCCCTATTAAAACATCATTTGCAATGCAGGAGGTTCTCAGAATGTCTCTGCCACAATGCCACATGAGGGGGAAAAAGTAGAAGGATAACAGAAACATTAAAACATTTGCTTCATAGAGGAAGAACTCAATCATTTTTAAATTCATAAAATAAGCCCTCTACTATTCCAACAATGATATGTAACAGATAGCAGTGAAATAGAAGAACAATTCACGTAATTTTTCTCCACAAAATGGAACAGTTCAGGAAAAAATAGATAAATAATAGTACCGTATGAATGAAGACAATGGGGAAATTGCAGTTCATAACCTGTTTTTTTATTTTTTCCCCCTGCTAGTATAAAGTCACAATAGCAGAAACTGGACCAAGACCACTGTGGATGAAGAGAACGATCCTAATCTTTTCCTTAGCCCACTTTTTTTTTTTTGGGGGGGAAACTGAACTTCAAATATCAAACAGATTTTTTTTTAAAATAAAAATTATAGTCGTAAATTAGGACTTTTAAACCATTCTTGCCTGTCCTTGGGTGAATCAATATGTCTGCATGAAAGAGAAGGGAAAGAGAGGATGAGGTAATAGAGAAGTGGGAAATGTAACCTTCAGGCCTGCATAAATACAGGTCTATTTATCAGAAATTGGACACACCTTAGAGGTAATCCTCAATTTACAATCATTTATCTAATAACGATTTAAAGTTCCAAGCATTCTGTAAAAAGTAACCTATAACCAGTCACAGCATCCCCATGGCCACGTGAACAAAATTCAGATGCTTGGAAACCAATTATGTGACAATTATGACAATTGCAGGCTTTTGAAGTCATGGGATTGCCATTTGTGACCATCCCTAGGGACTTCTGGCAAGCAAGGTCGATGGGAAATGCTGGATTCACTTAATAACCACAGCAAAATAGATTGTAAAACCAAGTGTGACTCACTTAATCACCATATTGCTTAGCTATAGATGTTCTGATCTTATTCATGGTCATAAGCTGAGGTCTGCCTTTATATCAGGTATATAGCAAAATATATTCACTCCTCATCAAATAATTTTGAGAAACTCCTCCTAGGTTTCTTACATGTTTACCTATATTTGATCATTTTTATGGCATCTGGCTTTCTGTTTTTCCTTCAAGGCTAATAAATAAGGGGTGATAACACAGGATACCATTACATATTAATAAAGTATGAGAGGGATTTGAGCAATTAATTCATTTTCTGTTGTTGACCCTGATGCTTTTGGCCAACATGCTACATTGACAACAGGGATAGTGGGCTATGGGTGATGCTAATTTGATCTACTTCCTTGTTCTTTCATGCACGGAATAAAAAGTTGTGTGAATATTCCTGTTGTGACTGGCACAGTCTCAATCAGTGTAGCTTGATGGGGATTTGACTTTGGAGTTTATTCAGATTGTCTCTATTGAGATTGTCAGTACATGTATAGACATTTTCATCATACTGCCACAAATGTATGAAAGCAATGGTTGCAAGGCATGGTAACCCAGATTTTCAACAAAGGCATCACAAATTCAATAAAACTTTTATATGAAGTCCCTAAAAACAGTTGCCACAAGGTGACCTTGTAAAACCCCTTGATGTTCTATCATTGAAGAATATCTTTTTGTGAAATGTCACTGTGGATCTGGTATTTATCAATTCAAGGCTATTATTAATACTATTTTTTTTAAAAAGTTCTAGAAAGGTGTTCTACAATAGATTTCTGAAGACTGCTGCAAAATTATTCCTTAATGCCCTCCCTCTACAAATCATTTTTGTCATTTGTGGGTGTCAATCCATGATTGATCCTCATCTGACAGCTCTGTCACTACCTTCTATATCTTAGATTTATTCTCCATCAAACTCTGTGCACATCATTTAAATACCTCATAGTTTTTTTTTAAGACTAAGTAACTGACATCTTTTATATTTCATTTGTAATAGACTTTTTCTCTTAAAACCCAATAATTATTTTTTAAAAAGGAAATAAAATTGGCTTTGATAGTACCTTTGATCAGTAATTGATTTTTTTAGGGGGGGAGGAAGAGAAACATATTAGTCATTCTTTAAAAGACCTGCCATGTACTAAGATTTATTAGTGTTAATATTACTTTCAGATCTGGTGAAACGTAGCCTGAAGATCTGCAAAAGTTCCAGTGACAAAAAGCTATGGCCTCTTGAGAATTTTATCAAAAGCACCTTCAGATAAGACATGCTGAATTGCAATAGGAGATGGAACAGCAATTTCTGGTAAAAAAAAAAAGTTAAATTACATTTGTCTCTTTCTTTTTTTACCCCACCACCACCTAGAATTATACATTTTCATGAGATAATAAAAGTTTCAGGTGCAATTTTGTTTTGTTTTGTTTCATCTCCTATGGAAAAGAAAGCAGAGAGAATTCAGAGGCAGTTGTCCTATGTAGAAAATGTTTGGAAGAGACATGCTTATTTTCATTTCAAAAGACATAGTTCAAAGCTTTATGAATAAACATTACAATAGAGATGCAAATGCATACAAGTTTAAAAAACTTGATCCTACATTTAGATCCTTCTGAACTAAGACTCTTAGGGAGTTTTCCTCAGTACTGATCTTCAGATATGTCAGTTATTGCATGAAGAAAATACACAAATATATCCTAATAAAAAATGATAAGAAAATGTCTCTTTCTCCTTTTGACATAAGCTGTATTCCAGGAAGTTTCTTTCAGTAATATGGTGGTTACCATGATTTTATGCAATCACTGCAAGATTCACCCAAGAGAAAAAAATTGATAATGCAGGGGAAAAACCTGTTAGTCAGTTTAATCACTTCATACATTTGTTGAAGAGATCTATAGTTCACAACAATTTATGCCTATTAATAAAATATCAAAAGATGCTACCAGAATCCTTCAGAACCAAGGTAAACAACAATGGTATTCAGTGGTGGGATTCAATTTTTTTACTACTGGTTCTGTGGACGTGGCTTGGTGGTCATGGCTGTGTGGCTGGGTGACTGGGTGGGCGTGGCTGGGTGGTCGTGTGACTGGGTGGGCATGACCAACTTGGTCTCACCCTTAGGAACTTTTTCCTTAGTCCAACTCATAATAAAATAGCACAATGAAATAGCACAGTTCCAATATTTAGAATAGAATAGAATAACAGAGTTGGAAAGGACCTTGGAGGTCTTCTAGTCCAACCCCCTGCTTA
>JANHFL010006324.1:0-14006 GCA_032468155.1 Oxyrhabdium leporinum | reverse complement strand
ATAATGAAAATGTTTGTAATCTTGTCCTTCTTCCTGAAGGGAAGAGGTTAATCCCATCCCTAGATGGGTGATTGATATTTTTCCCTTCCCTAATCCTGTCAGTTTCTGTTGTTTATTGACCTGATTCAGCATGTATCAGCAGCATTCCATCTGCATCTGTTCAGTGGTTCTTGGCTGTTTGCCTGTAACTATTAACTGAAGGGAGAGAGAGAGTACCTCTTTATAAAGCCTTAGTATGACCACAATTAGAATACTGCATCCAGTTTTGGTACATAAAAACATAAAAAAAGTTGTTGAGACTCTGGAAAGAGTGCAGAAAAGAACAACAAAGATGATCAGAGGGCTGGAGGCTAAAACATATGAAGAATGGTTGCAGGAATTGGGTATGTCTAGTCTAGAGAAAAGAAGGACTAGGGGTGACATGATAGCAGTGCTTCAATATTTGAGGGCCTGCTGTAAAGAAGAGGGGGGCAACTTATTTCCCAATGTACTAGAAGACAAGACAAGAAAGAATGGATGGAAACTAATCAAAGAGAGAAGCAACCTAAAGCTGACGACAGATTTCCTAACAGTGAGAACAATTAACCAGTGGAATAGTTTGCCTTCAGAACTTATGGATGCTCCATCACTGGAGACTTTTAAGAAGAGTCTGGATAGCCACTTGTCTGGAATGGTATAGGGTCTCCTGCTTGAGCAGGGGGTTGGACCAGAAGACCTCCAAGGTCCCTTCCAACGCTGTTATTTGGGTTGCATGAAATACATTTTATATTTGACAGCTAGGGCAAGAGATTACAATGATCACATTGTGATGAGGCCACATTTCCTGCCCACATATTTCATCTTTCTCCAGTTGGATTCTCTCTCTCTCTCTCTATTAAGGACCAGATTTTTCCTGCTTCATAATAATGGACTTTTGGCAACATATCTAGAGTGGTTCTTGGGATTCAAGAAAGGGAGGTTCAGGGGCTCCATGCAGCTTAAGGGTGACATACTGTCTATCTGCGGTTTATAATGAATCAAAATATTTTACCTTATTTAAATAATTTTCCTGAAGGGGAAAAAGGTATGTATTTAAATGGGCATTAAGATTTCCATCAAGCCACTGAGATCCAGCAAACACAGAATTAACTCAGTCACTCATGCTGTTTGACAGGAGCCATTTTCATTTCTATTTTCAAGGAAAGATGGATAGAGCTGCTTTCTCTGCAACTAGCACAGGTGGCAAGGTGCAAAACATTGCTGGACTAATAATTCACAGAAAATTTCATGAAAGCCTGAATATATGTCACAAAGTATTTTTTTTTAATTTGAGTTTCAAAAAAGGGAGGTATAAAACTATACAAGGTGAAGATATCAAATGCATAGGGATATCCCCATTTCAGAAAAGCCTTTTGATAAATCAAAAGCTGCTTCTCACATTACACTGTAAAGACAAGGGATTACTTCCATTACTCTTTGCCATGTCTAGAAATGTAATTTCAGGATGATCAATATATAGCTTGAGAGAAAAAGCACATACAGAACAAAATTTATAGACCAGCACAGTAAACCTTGTGCTTCCTCTGAGCTAACCAAATCTCTTTCCTCCTAGTGGAAGGAGAATTTTGTTCTTAAATTTTCTGTATGAACTTAAGAGAAGACTTCTTACATTTATTATTTGATCTGGAATGTCAGTAATGTAGGAACCAGAGAAATAAAGAAATGAGACACCAAAGTTGGATAAACCAGGCCTAAGTTTATGAATTTACATCATTGAGATCCGCAAATGGAAATAACCGTGCTGACATTCTGGAATTAACAAAAACTAATGCTCCTTTGATTATGCGTGTGGAAGAAGCTTTTTTATGCTGGAAAGGTGGAAAAACAACAAGCAGTTTGGTAGATGGATTTAGCCACAGTGGTAATGAAGGTGCTGTTGGAAGACCTGAATATCATGTTATGGAGAACATCTGTCCATGTGGCTGCTAAGCCTGATGGCACCTGAGCCAAAGTCCCTTATATACAAATGGTTTCTTGTAGCTTTCAGAAATTCATTGCTACTTTTATGCCTTCTCTGGATTTTCCCTCTAATAGAATAGATTATCTTAAGTTATTCAATCTAAATACCTGTCAGGAACAACGTTAAATAGCTATGGCTTTTTATGGATTTGTGTAGGTATGTTTCAAAACTGCACTATAATTGTTTTAATTTAGAGCATTGTAGCAAGTTCTACAAGTGTGCCCATGCACTTTCTGAATTATAGTTTGGTCTTCAAATCCAGATCTCTAATAATCATGTGGGTGTGCAATACACTCTGAGAATGTCTTCAAAGGCAGATGTCCAGTCTTCATTGTACAGTTTGCATCTGTATCTGGAAATTATGTCAAAATGCTTGTCAAATCCTAGTTCGTAGTGACAGAAAGAACAAGTTATATGTGTGTGTAATGGTTCTTTTTGTGTAGATGAGCATTGCATCATTGCAGAAAAAGTGAGACTCTTATATACAAGACAACAAGAAAAAGATATTTGTGATAGAATCAGATAATCATCACATCTAAATAAAATTATTTTCTGTTTGTTTGATTCAAGTTGTTATGTTTGTTCTGGGGCACGTGCAAACAAAAACAATATAATTTTAAAACAAACAAACAAATAAACACTTCTTCTACAAGAATAGCATGCAATCATGATGTAATATTGATATATATGTGTCATCTCATGCCATTTGGAATGTGTTTTGACTTAGTATTCCTTTAAGAATATTCATAAGGACATTTACAAATCTTTTAACTTTTCAGATTGACTTTCCCAAGTGTGAATAGAATACAATATGTTAAATAAATGAAGGAATCTGAATAAGAACATTCATTTGTCTAATTAGTATAATCTGAACTATGTATGTTAGCTAATTGTAATAGGTTGCATGCACCAAAACAGACAATGGTGAACTAGACATTGCTGGTTCCAATCACAGGTTATTAAAGCCATCTTTCTACAAAATGTACCGTGCCTTACATACATCTCCTAAGAACAACCAATTGGGTAATGCTGTCAGTTTCCAGAAGAAAAAATCCATCTCTAGCCTAACTTACTTAGGAGAAAGGGATAATTCTTTTTCCTTCATTGCAGAACATATATTACCAAGAAGTCAGTGCCTTTCAGAAGAATGAGTATCACTGAATTAATTTAGAATTCAAGATTTATTGTGTTTATCAAGGTCAAAGAAGTAGGAAGAAGTTTAAAACAAAATAAAAGGTATGCATGGGGAGAAGAAATTGACAATTATTTCTGAATACTATTATATTATTTCTTCCTCAGCATAGGATTACCTACAAACCCATATCAGGCATACTGCGCATATCATAATCCTTAAAAAATTAATGCTGAATGAAAGTTTTTCTAATCTGTAGTTTCCTGATCTTCAACTGAAATTTCTAGAAGTTGAAACTTCCTTTCTTCCCAGCCAACCGTAGAGGAGAAATGAGAAGAAAAAACAAAATATACAAGGAAAATGGATATAAGACTTTGGCTTTTTAAAGTCTGTCTCCCAGTATAACTTTCCTATTCCTTTAGGTTTCTCAGAGTTTCATTTTTGAAGACTTCAGATGACGCTGTCCATTTATTTGGATCAATAGGTCAGGTTTTACTTAAACTCTTTCAGTGTTTGAATCTCTTGGAACTAAATTATTCTATATAAACTTGAAGAATTAAATCCATTTTGAACTGCTCTTCCTCTGTTTTAATTTAATATGTCAGCCATGCAGTATTTATAATTCCAATGTCAATTATTTTTTGTCAACCTCTATCACTACCTGTTCCTGCTTATAATAACATTTTGTCTGATGAAAAGATTTTCACACTTTTTAATGATCTCTAAGCTGGTACTCTTATGTACCAGAATAGCAAGTTTGATAAGTAAATCTCCTTCATTTTCTCCTATAATCTGCTTTTGTCTATAACTATCTGATGCTTCTTTGCTCCTACAACAAAGGTAACACTGATTCTTGAAAATTTCTTCTTCCTTTTTCCAACCTGTCCTCTGGTCTGCCGGAGACAGGCAGGAAACAGGCACACTGAAAGCAAATTCATAAAACTTTCATGCGACTGCATCCTTGATTCCTGCCTGTTCTTGTTTAGCCCTATTCCAATGGCTTGCTGAAGTTGGGAATAATTGCCTCAATTTTTCGTCGGAAAGCTTTATGGTATCTTATAACGAAACTAGGCTATTATCCTTTCACTGTATGCTTGTACTGTAGCAAGTTACCATGACTTCTGTAAAATTCTAGCATATTGATTGACAACTTGTTCAGACTAGCATGCTGTAAGACATGTCCAAAGTAATTACAGTGCTGGGATACTGATATGAAGAGCAAATACGACTTATAGTGATTTGTTTCTACTCAGTTAAATTAGGGGGTAGCCCTGCAGCATTGGAGAATCTGGCTAAAATCCAGGCCTGGTTCTGTGCTATAAGTAAGGCATCATGCTTTCTAGTCCTGTCTACCTATGGCAAAAATCAATAAAAATGGATTTTTTCCTTTAGAACCTATATCATAAATTTGCTGACTATGTTGTAGCTTAGCTCTTTATTTGTTAGATTATTACATCCCATTTTCTGCAAAAGATATAGTGACCTGCCCACCCAACATATTTATAATGTGGATTACTGAGTGTGATTTCTCTATTATGGACTTCACCTGTACTAGTCTTCTGCTGGCCATTTCATCTTTCTTCATTTAGCAAGAAAACCATGAGATTTTTATTTAATATTAGTATAAATTAAGCTTCACCTCTGAATAATATAGATAGGTAAATACTAAAACTCAGCTGCATTATTCTTTCAGTCTTAATATAATCTTAAGCAAAGACAGAAAAAACAAAGTTAGTTAATCTTGTCCCAGGTGTATATGCAATGTTTAACAGCCAGCCTAAACTTTCCTTATCAGATAATTTTGATAGGAGTTGAGAAAGAGATATGCCACCATTAACTGCAACCCTAAGAGCAGAGCCATTCAGCAAAGTGTTTACATGACTTATTGTAGACCAAAGTAAAGTGCTCTTTTCATGATAGCACAAAGAAACTGCAATAAAAAGAAACTTTTTTGTTCTAGTGAAATGAAGATGCACTTTGTCGATCACAGACTATTGAGCAGCCTGTCCAGCCTTAGCTGCAAATATTTAAAAGAGACAAAGTGGATCTTTGATCATGCTATATCTTGTATAAATAGATCACATTCAGAGGCTTTAGAGTTAAACATGACCAAAACCACGGTAGTTACTAAGGAATTATTCTGTAATTGTCACAAAGATGGTGTGTTAGTTTCCATAATCATAGATGTTTTATTTCAGAGTTGCAGACATGCTTATCTATAATTGGGAATCAAGAAAGACTTCGAATCTGAAAAGGAAACTTCACAATCTAATAGCCAATGAGTGGGTAGAATCATTCCATTTTTGCTCCTCCATTCTGGAATGAACCCCCAAAGCAGCTAGACATCAGCAGCTGCTGATGTACATATAATATTATTAAACTAAAAATAGGTTAATAATTTGTTCCTACAGAGAAATGCACATTTCCAAAAGGGTGGAAGAGCAAGAGAACTCTAATTTGTATAAAATTTGCAGATGCAAATCTGTATACATATATGCAGATTCAGAAATTATTATTTCGATTTAAGTGGACATGCAAAGCATAATGACAAGAGGATTCTGTTTAGGTGCACATTACGTTTTCCCAGTCTATTGGTCCCTTCATTACCTCTGTTTTTACTTCTAACAGTGCTTTCTTTTTAAAAACACATATGGACTGGACTGCCTTTACATACAAGAAATCTTTAAATGCAGAACTAACCAGTAATAGACAATGCAAATAGAGGGTTGTCTCTTATAAAATAAGATGTATAATCACATTATAAAACTAGACTTGATGTTATTTGAAAATCAGTCATTGGATAGAAATGGATGCAGAAGCATAGAATATTTGTCATTAGATCATTTGGGAGGAAGAAAGTGGAAGGATTGCCAAAGACTGGAGATAATATGTGGAGTGTCATGTATGAAGTTCAGTGCTAGATTAATTTGCTTGTTAGTTTTTATTATTTTGTTCTAAAACATGTTAATATCTAAAACATGTTAATATCATTTAATGAATTTACACGGCATCCTGATGCTTAATACTGGCACACACACACAATCAACACAACCGATATACATGCACACATACATTTCAGATAGAATTATTGTTGCTGCTTATTTTTCTACATTCTCCTTTTTCTGTCTGATAATGTCCCTATCAATCTTCATGCAATAGCTAGAGGACAGTATGGTAGAACATTTTGGAATAAATACTGTTGCGAAAAAGTTTTTAATAAAAAGACATTTCATGAAATTCTGTACACTTTTCCAGATAAGAATTACTTTTTGGATAGGACAAAGGGTCATAGAGTATAAACAGAAAAGAACAAACTTACAGAATGCATACTCAGTAAACTTGTTGCAGTGTTTGTCTAACAGTTAAACATTTTTGTACCATATTTTGAAGATCCAACTCTCCCCATTTGCAGTGGTTTATTGGCCAGAAAGGGCCAATAATGGCATATTGAGATTGCTGGAAGCATAGTTTTTGACAACAGACAAGCGTTGTAGGTTAGGAATACATTATCATGTCTTTTGGTGAGATAGCAACCTTTCCGCAAGATTGAAATCAGACAAATTGTTGACACTAAATTGATGAGCATCACACAAATAATTCTTTCTTAATACCCTAGATTTAAAATATAGCAAGATTTTGCTGAAACACATATTTACCCTTTCATTCCCATATATCATTAATTATCACCAAGTAGCTAATTATTACCAACAAACCTAAGGGAAATAGAGAGGACAGATTATGCTATATAGGTGACAAGTACATGGGGTGTCTTCCAACTAGGTTCCCATCTAGCTCCTTTTTAAAATAGTAGCTTTTTTTACTCCTCACTTCAGTTGTATTCTGATTGGTAATTTTGGTTAATGTAGGTTTGCTACTTGACATGTTATTTTCACCTAGTGACCAGTCTAATCTAGTTTCATACTGGGTCACTCTCTTTTGATTTTGCTCAAGCAGTTCAAGGCTACATTCCTAAGATTGCTTATACTTTGTCTGATGCTTTCTTTAGGCCATTACTATGTAATCAGTACCATATTACTAAATTCAAAAGAAATCTGCCAATGTAACATTACTTAGTTATAAAAATGGCACATCTTTTTCTACTTCCAATTTCTAAATATGACAACTATCTAACTGTTTTTTCATATGCATTGCATTTTACAAGAGTTTGCTCTTGGCAGCTTCAAAGGTAGCTGTATGTCATATTGAAGGCTGATGTCCAGAATTCATGCACCTACATTTATGTGAATATATTTTCATTATTATATTTGATATCCTATTGTGGGGCCACCGACCATCCATTGTATGGTCTAGACAGCTTTCAAAGTTGTCCTTACTATGAGGTAATTTGAGGCAACAACCCTATTGGCTGGTAGCAGAATTAATCAACATTTAGTTTTTAGTATCTAGACTATTCATTCTGTGTATGCCTCTTATTCATGCTTAAGCTGGTCTGGTGTTAGATAAGGTGATGGATGCTTGTAGAGAATCAATATTAAAGGAAGGTTCAAGTAATTATCCCATTAGTTTCTGTATGAGGAATGGACTTTCCCTTATCTGTACAAAATTCATAATTGTCTCTAATTTTCTTTCTCTAAAACACTTTCTGGCCTTCTTATGATTCATAACTGACCAAAGAAGAATATAGCTGGCCAAAGAAGAATATGGAAGCTGCTGATGTGAAGAGCCAGAAACTCCTCATAGTATATGGAGGCCAACATCCAGAGATGTACATTAGCCAAAAAAGGGTTGTCAGGGCCTGGTGAATATAAAAGCCACTGTCATGGATGAAACCCAGTACATCCAGGAGTACATGAATAAGAGGGCAGTAAAAGATGAGCTTCTGAGAGAATGTCTGAGGCAGCAGCAAATGTGGGATAAAGATCAAGCAGAAGAAGTGCCATGACAAAACAAAATCTTGTATGGGATGTACCATGGAAAACTGAGGTGGCAGACATTAGAAAATCTTACCAGTGGTTGGAAAGTACTGGACTAAAAGACAGTACTGAGACACTATTCATAGCAGCACAAGAGGAAGCATTAAGCACCAGATCCATAGAAGCAAGGGTCTACCACACTAGACAGAATCCAAGATGCAGTCTATGCAGAGGCCTCAGAGACAGGCTAATACATAATGGCAGGATGTGTGATACAGGAGGGAACAACAGATCCTGAACAGCACAATAAAGTAGCTGGCATTGTGTACAGGAAAATCTGTACAGAATAGGGGCTAGGCCCTCTTAAGTTTTAATGGAAAATTTCATAAAAGATTGTGAGAATAAGAAAGCTAAGATCCTATAGGACATCCAGATTCAGACAGGTAGGCAGGTACTGGCCAATCAGTCAGACATTGTGGTTGTATACAAGAACCAGAAGGCAGTCGCAGTGATAGATATAGCAGTGCCAAATGACAGCAACATCAGGAAGAAGGTATATGAAAAACTGGAGGCCTGAAGGTGCTGAAGGAGAAACTGGAGAGGATTTGGAAAGTAAGGGCCAAAGTGGTTCCAGTGATGGTAGGACCACTTGGGTCTCTGACTCCTAAGCTGGCCCTAACAGATCTTAGGAATGGCATTGGAGCTCTTTGTGCAGAAGAATGCAGTGCTACAGGAACAGTTAAGATACTGTGCAGAACCCTCAAATTCTGGGCCTCTGGTAGAAGACCTGAGACTGTCTCACACATAAGGTTGAGAAAGGATTTTTTTTAAATGAAATGTATTTATTTCTCCTCCTCTCTTCCCCCCTCCAGGTTTTCTTTCATCTTCTGGATGTAAGGTGCTTTACTAGGTGATAAAAATACAATAGGAGAATAACATTATAAATCATACTATAGTCTCTTCTTATTGCCTCTCTATGTATAAAAAATGTATTCCACTGATCGGATATATTGATTCCATTTCTGATACTTGTATATTTGGTTCTCCAATTAACTAGTTCTTTGCAACCATTGGGGTATGAAGTGCTGCCAAGTCTTATGAGATCCAAGTAATTTATCAGCCTTCAAATCAGATTTTTTATTGTTTCATTTAATAAAACATATAGAAAATTATTTTACATCTTCTTTTCATACCTATATATAGAATCCATTGAAAAATGCATTGAGAAAGAACTAAAATCATGTCGTTGATTTTGCTACATGTGTTTAGTGGAAATTTGATTAAAGTCGGATTTTTTGGATGCCAACTATGCAGAATACAATTGTGGAAGAAAAAAAAACCTGTGCTATATAGCCAAGTGTGTCCACTTAATTGAATACAAACCATTGTATCAAGGGAAGATTATAAGATACATTTTTATTAATTCCTTTGTACATTTGTTTGAGGCAAATGTATTTTGTCCTTCCATTAGAGTATTCTCAGTTTGCAAGATAGTAAAGATATGTAAAACAACCACAATATGATAGGATCAATAAATTGATGTGGAATATCCAATCACATCAAGTCTTCTTTCAAATCAATAATTTCTGTGGACATATTTAATTCATTTCATAATTGCTGAATTTCCAGTCTTGTTCTAATATGTAAAATTTCCAGCCTTGTTCTAATATGTAAAATTTCAGGGGAATTATCACTTTAAAAATAACTGCCCAGCTTGCCAATAAACTCACATTGGTTGCTCTAAATAACTCTTTCTAAATGCTCCTTGCCTTCTCAGCAGGGACTACATTTGGCATTCCCTTGGCCACTGCATACTTAGCAGCTTAATTGTACAGTTGAACATACAGTGGAACAGTAAAATGGATGCAGGAAGGACAGGTACATGAAAGGGGAGCATTGCTTCATCCTTTGTGTAATCGTCAAAAGAAAGACGGGGATATTTGTGACCAGAGCTAGGAATATATATAAATGATTTCATCTGCTCAGTACTAAATATAATTGATTCTAGATCAAACTCATTGGCTTTGAGGCATGCAGCATTTTCATGGGGAAATGTAACTCTATGACATGCACATAAAGATAAGATGCTAACATTTCTCACATTCAATGTTGATTAACCGTATACAAGCCTAAGGTGAAAAATGGGGAAAAAGCTACCATGAGACTTAGCAATAGAAATAGCTCCAGTTGTCATTAGCTGATATAGGCTGAAAAAAGAGTTAAGAAGAGAAATAGGTTTCACTTCTGCTTTTATTGGCAGGAGAATGGAGTAGCTTATTTACTTTTCTTATCTCTTTGCAAACAAATATATACCCAAATCTCTGTTCTTTAAACCATTCCTATTTCTGGGCAGGATAATACATTTTCAGGATTTCCTTTCTACAGCAATGGCAGCAATAATCTAGTTGTCTGTGAAAACAAGTCTGTTATCTGGAAGCTGATTTTCTCTATTTTAGGGGAACATTTCTCTATTTCCCCCCCTTTGAACTAAATTAGATTCCTCTTGTGTTTATATGCAGTCACATTTATGAAACTAGAAGACATCTCATGTAACATGCTTGAGTAAGGAAATGTACATATTTAAATTGCAGAGCTGTACTTTGCTGCAGCTGGAGGAAATACCAGTCTTCTGTCCAGCTGCCTTATTTTTATTGTTCATCTGAAGGCCACACTACAAATATAATTATTCCCATAAAGGAACAGACCAAAGTTATCAGGAATTTCACTTAAGATCAAAACATGTCAGTGTAAAACCCTTTTTCTAGGGAAGATATAGTGAAGTTTTGACATCACAGATGTTGCTGAACAGGACTATGGAAAGTGGACTTGAACAAAACATCCACTTGAAGCTGCTCTGCAAAGCAGGGGTCCTTTTGCTTCTGAGAACAAATGGTAGCAATATCTGTTGGCCTTCTTTTTTCTTTCCCCACAGAGATTACATTAAAGGAGAAATCTAGAAAGTACTCTAGGCTCTCAATTCTAGCTGAACTTTTCTAGATTAGGCAGCTTTTGCAAATGCTTTGGGACTGCCTGAAGTACACACTGAAGTTTGCCAGCTTGGCTTTTTCTCAGTACTGCTGACGTGTTTCCATGCTGGTCAAATAAAACAAATGGGATATGACAGAAGCAGCAGGAAATCCTGGAGCATTTGTAAAAGCTGCCAAGCCTGGAAGATCTTTATCTAGCACCAGAGTCCTTTCAAGGTAGCTTGAAAATCTTGCAGGTTGAGCACCTTCCATGCACCGTACAGTAAGTTATACAGCAACTTCACCTGGAAACACTTTGACTAGGGCTGGAAAATGAAGTTCCCACAGCACTGACTCAAAATGGTTCAAGGGCATCTAGATTTGCTTTGTTGAAACAAACTAAGTTGCTGCTTCTCTGTAGTAAAGCAACTCATATTGTTCCCATAGTACAGCTGTTTCATCAAAGTGAACCTAAGTTGCTTTACATACCTATTGTTGAGCTTCAATGTAGTAGCCTCAATATTCTTTACTATTGGCTATGCCTCCTAGATATGCTAGTCAGATTGAGGAAGACTGAGCAGGCTAAAATCCAACTAAACAGTATATTAATAATGCATCTAAAATATAGAAAACTACACTCTCAAAAAGACCCTTTGGTCTTTATATTTGATCTCTTACCCTGTTTAGATCACTGTGAAGTTAGTACTACTATACAGTTATTTACACTATAATATCTGTGCATATCATCATGCAATTAATGCAATTAATTTAGATATTTTTATGTTATGGAAGAGAGCCACTTTGGAATAGTGGTTAAGACATTAGGCCAGAAACCAGGAGACTGTAAGTTCTTGTTCGGCCTTAGGCAAGAACCTATCTGGCTGACCTTGGGCCAGTAAGTCTCCCTCAGTCCCAGGAAGAAGATAAGGGCAAATCACTTCAAAAATCTTGCCAAGAAAACTGCAGGCAATCACCAGTCATCACTGACTTGAATATACACACACATGTGGAACAGCTGCCTCAGGTAACAGCAGAAAAATCTGAGTCCTACCAAGAAAGAAAATTAATTAATTAAATTAAGCATATATCCTGACATTTCTATCTAATAAATACATTTTAAAATAAAGATGATAAGCCTTCTTTGTATCTTTTTTGACAAGTGGAATGGTGGAAGAGCTGAGTAAGGGGTCAGAGATGACAACTATGAAAGTATCTGGCTTTAGGCGTCAAGGCTTCCAACCATCATGGAAGGAATCTGTTAATTAATGACAGAGGTGACAGGAAAAAGCAATGGGTTTGAACCACTTTGTGGTGAAACCACCTGCTGATGGGGAGAGGGTTGGGC
Organism: Oxyrhabdium leporinum; assembly: GCA_032468155.1. Lineage (NCBI taxonomy): Eukaryota > Metazoa > Chordata > Lepidosauria > Squamata > Cyclocoridae > Oxyrhabdium > Oxyrhabdium leporinum. Next base: position 1,690 of record JANHFL010006324.1, on the reverse strand, counting down.
TAGGGACAGTAAAGAGATATTCCAGGTTAGAGTCAGTTTGGGGGACAAAACGTCTGAAGTTAAACCTTTATATCTTTTCCTTTCCCAAGGGAATATGAGATTCTTGTAATATTGGCAATAAATGTTTGCTTGGGTATATCAATAATTGGATCTTGTTATTTGTGCTTGAGACTTTAAGAGTCATTTGTGCATTTGCACAAGTGGAAGTGGTCAATAATTTGCCCAATTACATTTTAACCTGCAGTACGGATTCTAAGCTCAATATGGTAAACTATAAAGCTGAACTACTTGTGCTGAGTAGTAGCAAATTTGTGGTGTTGTTCTATCTAGGCTGGGCAATCTTGACAAGGTAACACCTTTCTTTAGTTTCTTCCTTTAAAGGTGTCATTTGTTTTTTTAAGGATCTTTCCTCATGTGCATCTAACCATGACATAAAGTTATAAACACACAGGAACAATTTTTTTTCAGTTGTGTTTCTTGAGGTTGCTTTTATTACATGTCCACTCCTTGAATACGAGAGGTTTAAGTCAGACCTACCTTGGAAGAAACTCATATGACTATGCTAACTTAAAAATAGAAGCTATAGAAGCAGGATAGGGACCTGCAAATTTCACGACTATACTTTTCTGTCACCTCAAAGATCAGTAGAAATCCCACTTCAACTCATCAATGGAGTAGAAAACACAAAGGCAATTCTCTGTTACTGAAGCACTCTCTTTTAAGACCTCTTTTTTTCCTATTGTCACATTATAAGCTGAGTCCAAATTGCTTTTTGGAACAAACTAACACATATAACATTAGAACTGCCAGATACAACAAATATGAAATATTAGCTTCTGTATATGTAGAGGTTCACAGGCTCATTCATCTCCCCCCTCTGCTAGCACTTATTATTTTGTTTTAAGATATTTAACAACATTCTTTTCCCCCCCTAGATCCTGGAACTGGTAAAGACAGAAGAAATTAAGCAACGTTGATAAATTATTTTACAATTTTATTTTACTTATGATTGCGTAGATGAACTAATGACCAATTAACTCTTGTTGCTAATCTTGATCACCATTCAATTTGACATTTACCCAACCTCTTATAGTTTGCCTTTCCTGTGCATACATATATTATCCAAAATTGGATTCATCTAAATAGTAAAACATGCATGCATACATTCACTGTCTGCTTTATTAGAAAGATGAAACCGTAGGGGAGGGGAGAAGGAAATGAGAAAACATCATACACACATTACATTGTAGCATAGCATTTTGTTTCCCAGAGTACAGGCAATGGTTCAATGCCTTAAAAGGGTGTGAGAATTTAACAAGGCAGCTAAAACTGATTCCACAGAAGAATTTTCTATTTGGTAGCCATAAACATGGTATATACATGCCAATTTTACTTCTATTTTTAAAACCAAACTATGTTTTAAATATGCAACATGGAGGAAAGCTGGCTGAAGTTATAAAATATAATGAAACTGTCAGTGTGTAAGAAATTATGAACTGGGATTGCCATAACAACAAGTCAGCCAATTGGGAACTGTTTGGTGACTAAGAAATAGGATCTGTTGTGAGCCATGTCAGACAGCTCAGAGCCTGGGTGTGGCTTAGCTTGACTGATCTATCTCTATCTCTATCTCTATCTCTATCTCTATCTCTATCTCTATCTCTATCTCTATCTATCTATCTATCTATCT
>JANHFL010006321.1:38497-56961 GCA_032468155.1 Oxyrhabdium leporinum | reverse complement strand
AAAATGGGGTGTGGGTGGCCACGCCCACCCAGTCACCTGACCAATAAGCCACGCCCACACAACTGGTAGTAAAAGTTTTTGAATGCCACCACTGGTGGGGACCAACACTTGGCAGAAATAGGAGATTCAAAGGCCTGGTTAACTCTGTTGGTCTTGGTTTAAGCTGATGTTGGTTTAATCTGATGAATGTGACTCATTTCTCAATATAAGTTGTTTATACTTTATTTTAAATTAATTATGATTATCTACTTCTAAAAAATTAGTTTATGTTGAGTTATTGTAGTATTATTTTAATAGAAAAATAAACAAAAATGAAGTAAATAAATAAATATACACAGGGTCACAGGAATTTCTGATATTCACTGATGTAAAAAAATATACTCTGCACTAAGGCGTTCTAAAGCAAATATAAAAATTCAATCATTTTACATTTAAAAATGATTTTCCTTTTATATCAAATACAAACATAGAACACAATACTAACCAAAATATTTTAAAGAAAGACAAATCAAATTAAGATTGCAGGCTAATTTTTTTCCTAACTTTATTCCTTTCTGAGTATTTCAGGGGAGGATGAAAGGAGGTTTTTTTTAAGGGGAATTCCAGAGCCAAGACACAGCCATTAAAATACTTTTTTTCCATTATCCCAATTAAATATAATGTTGATTTGGCCTGAATGATGTGCCTTAATTATAGCATGGGTAACTGTAATGTGTTGTGTTTATGACAATCCTAGGAAAGTACTGAGACATTAATATTCAGATTAAAGGTAGTATATTGTATTTTTCTTCAGTGCTTTTCCATCCGTATTATGTAAACTGTAAGCTCAGTGAACAAGGATCTTAGGATTTTTATTAGTTATCCAGTATTCATCAGTAAGTTTTAAACCTTAGAAAAAAATCTATGAGCTAAAGTCAGCTTGAACATGTTTATATTGAAAGTATCAAGTTTCCATTCACATTCACTCCTTTCAACATGTTTCCCCATATCTGATTAATATCTTAGTGACTATTAAGAATAATTCAGGGTGGGGAAGAAATTCTACCCTGCCAAATGATGTGAGAGCTGGAGTTTAAAAGCTCTTGTAGTCTCCCATCTCTTAAAACAATCATATTCAGGACTCCTTTCCCTATGCAAAGAAAATCTAGAAGGAATTATTCTTTCATTACTGCTGAAAAAATACAAGTCTCATTTTCCCTGCTCAGCACTCAAAAGGTCTCTCTCTTTCTCAGCACTTTGAAGAAAATATTGTCTCTGCTGCTGATCTGAGGTGAAAAACTTGTGCCTGGAGAGAAAAAGAATCTACAGTAGTGAATGTAGAATTTCCATATAGAAAACTTACATGGGCCAGAGATTCCCCAGTCCAGAACAAAATAATTGCATATTTTGATCTCCATCCCTTCTATTTGTAAGAATAGCTATTCATCCAGTCAGAAACTTAATTCTCAAGTATTGCGGACAACACCCACTTGTGCCTAGTATTAGTCATTCTGGAGTAAACATCAATATGACATTGCTAACAATGGAAAAAACAAGAACAAATGCAATTTTATCCTAAATAATTAGCCAAAATAGCAGACTGCTATTTGTCGTTTCATCACTATAAAGCTCACAATACATATGAACCATCTGAAGAATACTGTATTAACAACAACCCCAGACTTAACAATTGTCAATAAGAAAAAATATATAATCTAAACATCTGGCTGACTATGTGCCAACCATGCTAGTAAACCAACTATCATTATAATAAATGTTTAGCAATCTAGAAATCATATAAATAATGGAATTTTCTCATTTTGGGAAAAGGGGGTCATGTTCTACCTATAATCTTTTTCTTCCTTCAGAAACAGTACATCATTTAGAACACAGTTGTTTTTCTGTTTGTTATGCTACTCTACAAAATTGCTGCTGGCAAATGTGTGGGTGGGAGTCTAAAATACCCAAATTCTGAGTGTGCCTACTAATGCCTGTTCTTTATTTCTTCCATCTGTAACTGGATAAAGAATGATCAGCTGAGAAAAATTAAGAGGAAACAGCAGACAGAACTGTCTTCTCAAACACTCAGCTATGTTTTCATTCTAATGAGCTCTTTTAAAACCAGCAGCACTCAAGCATTCAATTACAAAAGACATATCTTGGACTTCCCACAGCCAATTAATGCATTTGTAGTTTTTAAATTTTCTTCGTAAATGTGTTGGTTTTTTGAGATTGGAGGGAAGGAAGCAAATGGCTAGCAGGATAGAACCTATAATTTAAAGATAGTTTTCTTCCTTTGGGATTTGAAGAAAGGATCAAGAGAATGTCTTTCTATTTTTAAATTAAACAAAAATTTAAACATTGGAAATGGGGAAGGAAGATAGGCAAAAGATTATTAAGGCTATATATAGCTTCTCTGGATTTCCCTATGCTCTCCTATATATATATGTATATTTACTTTTTCTCCTCCCATTTTTTAAAAAGAAGCTCTGGGGCCACCTCAAGCTTTAAGGTGCCCCTTGGACCTCTCTGTACCCCTGCCTTAAGGTCACTGTGAGAGAAAAGAATAGACGGAAAATTAAATCTGTTGGCTAAGCCTATGGTACTGGTTTAATTTACAGTATGTTGATTACTGTCTCAGTGTCACTGAAACCAAATTAAAAAATAATGTTTAATTTATAGCAAAATAAATGTAAAACATAGACTGCATTCTTAAGTACTGTAGTTCATTCTTGAGGCAAAGAGTGACAAATATCTGAAAGCCAGTGGGAATCCCACATTCTCTAACTAGGTTAGACAAAAGGATGAGATAGAAGTGCACCAAAAGTAAACAATCATGATGAAAAGAAAATTATAACAAATATTTTTTAAGAAAACATACAAACAAATGATAAAGAATATTCATAAACAATTATGTACAAAGGTCAAACAATCACTCATTGACTTACTCCAATTTCTTCTTCATATGGTCTTTCACCTTCTTCTTTTTTCTCAGGGGATTCATACTCATAAGACGGGTCCCCTTGGAAACGTCCCTTTAATCCCGCAGTCATTCCAATACTTTCCTCTGAGGCCGGTGGCAGAAGACTCCAATCCACACCGTTCAAGCTATCCACCCCACAAAAAAATCAAATAGGTTTAGTGTTACTAAACAAGGTTTTAAAAAATCAGAAACATTTAATCCTATTAAAATTGTCAAAGGAACAGCTAACACGCAGTTGCAGTGGGGAGTAGGACATCAGAAAAGACTTGGAATAGCATGAATGGCTCACAGATTGAATTTTAAGTCAAACAATCCCAATTTCAACTGCAATGGTGCCATGAACCAAGTAGGTACACATTCTTTCTCTCTCTCTCTCTCTCTCTCTCTCTCTCACACACACACACACACACACACCACTCTTCTTCATTTGCCATAAGGAGTATATTATGCTGATATTGTATTAGACTTTATGGTAGTTGTAGGGATTACAACTTCTTAGTATAAATTATGTGCTCTGAATAACTTGAAATTCCTGTATAAATATTTATTTTATCTGTTAACATGATCTATGTATGTCTCAATCATATTCAATAATCACATAAAATCATTAAGAGCAAAACTGTAACATTGAAAGAACATTAAAGCTTTGTATTGAAATATTAATTTTATGTTAAACACTCCTCAAGTATTTATTTCTATGTCTCTACCAATTCAATTAAACTTTTATTTGCCTTTATTAACAAAATCAATCTTATTTTACTAAAACCAACACTGCTAATTATTTTTGTTCTTCTTTTATAATTCACAAAGGTTCTTTCACAAGAAATACAGTATTGAATGTTTAAATATTGGAAAATCACAGAAAATCAGTCATTTCCTGTTAATTTGTTTAGTTCAGTAGTTTTTTCTTGTTCCAAGATTGACTGTGCAGACCTTAAGATTTCAACATTATGTAAGCTTCTCTCTCCCCACCTTCTGCCTCACTTTCTTTTTTATAATGCCTTTTAGACCTGACTAAATTCTTTGAAAGACAAAAAGTAAAAATTAAATGATTATGCAAGCATGCACACGTGATAATTTACAAAGCATCCATTTAACTCTGGAAGAAAGATATAGACAGAGTGCTTCTTTGTATGCATTCCCACCCATTGCAAAACAGCATTCTGGGAGGATTTGCACAACCCTTATATTTTGCCTGCTAAAAAGATGACGTGATGACAAATTATGATTGTCACAATTTTGTTCATATTTGGCTGGTCTTAATCAATAAATCATTCCTGATCATTGATTTTATATTTTTTTATAACAAATTGAAAGAATCCAATTCCTGGGCTGAGAAACCTGTATTGTCATTTCATATTGCAGAGTGAATTGTATTGCTCTACTGAGCCCACATTAACAGTCTTTTAAATACTTCGATTATTTGTAAAATGGTCCTGATTCTTCCAGGATCAATAATAAAAACTACAAATGAAAATCCTACCCCTGAAGAGAAGTTGAGTTTTGCATATAGGCATCATTAAAAAAAAGAAGGCTAAGTTCTTAAACCTAAATAGTTCCTTTTTAAATCATTTTTAATTTAATTTTGTTTTATTTTTTTTGTCCACTGGTTTCAGCTCTTTAACACAGCAGGAGCTCCAGAAGCACATTGATTGCTATTGTTCCTATCAGCTAAAGTTCGTCCTTGGCTTACGACCACAATTGAACCCAAAATTTCTGTTGCTAAGTGAAACTATTTTTAAGTGAATTTTGTCCCATTTTGCAAACTTTCTTGCCACAGTTGTTAGGTGAATCACTGAAGTTGTTAAGTTAATAACTTGTTAAGTAAATCTGGTTTCCCCACTGATTTTCCTTGTCAGAAGGTCGCAAAAGGTGCTTACATGACTGCAACCGTCATAAATACAACATCTGAATTTTGGTTACATGACCATGGGAACGCTGCAATGGCCATAAGTGTGAAAAATGGTCATAAGTCATTTTTTCAGTGTCGTAACTTTGAACAGTCACTAAGTGAACTGTTGTAAGCAGAGGATTACCTGTACTTGGCAATATTCTCTCCACTTGACATTTTCTCCTCTTGCTGTTGGATAACCAGAATGTAAGAAATTCAATAGGTTCTGCTTCTCCTATTAAGGAATCAGCCCCTTGGAAACCCAGTACAAGTACTCCTAAACTTACAACACTTTGTTTAGTGACTATTCAAAGTTACAACAGCACGGAAAAAGTGACTTATGACCATTTTTCACACTTTTGACCCTTGCAGCATCCCCATGGTCATGTGATTTTCATTTGGATGCTTGACAACTGGTTCATATTTATGATGGTTGCAGTGTCCCAGGGGTCATGTGATCCCATTTCGCGACCTTCTGACAAGCAAAGTCAACGGGAAAGCCAGATTCACTTCACGACTATGTTACTAATTTAAAAACTGCAGTGATTCACTTAACACAAGTGGCAAGAAAGGTCATAAAATGGGGCAAAATTCACTTAACAAATTTCTCACTCAGCAACATACATTTTGGGCTCAATTGTGGTCCTAATAAAGGAGAATATTTGTAGCTCAGGGTTGCAGTGGGGGGGGGGGTGTCCTTGGTGCTCTCTGAGCTTGCTTGTATTCTTGCAGACGTTTCATTACCCTAACTAGATAACATCATCAGTGTTAGTAAGTGCGGTTTGCTGTCAGATTATATATTGTGGTGTCATGCCTGTCTGTGTGGGTGAGGATGGTCTTAAAGATTCTTTGGTTGGGCTGTTTACTAATAGCTTCTTTGACAGTTTCCTGATTAGGGTATTGCTTACTTGATTGTTGGTTAACTTCAGACCAACAATCAAGTAAGCAATATCTAGCCAATTTGACTACCTTAATCAAGAAACAGCCAAAGAGCCATCAGTAAGCAGCCCAACCAAAGAATCCCTAAGACCACACCCACTCACAACAGACAGGCAAGATACCAGAATATAAACTGACAGCAAACTTCACTCCTTACTAGCACTGCTGATGTTACCAAGTGAAGGTAATGAAACGTCTGCAAGAAAACAAACAAGCTCAGAGAGCACCAAGGACTACTCAACTGGGGTCGTAAGTCGAGGACTGCCTGCACAGTGTTCAAGCACGGAGAGTCTAGGGCCCACCCACTAGATTTCCACCAGATCCCCTGCTCTGGGTCACCCTCGAGGTGGACAGGCACAGGGGTCTCTCAGCCGCGGCCGCCCACCTGTAGAGGCGGCTTCTGATCCCAGCCCTGTCTGGCCCCAAGCCCTCGGCGATATAGTAGGCTCCTCGGACGCCTTGGATGCGGCCCCAGAGGCGGACCTGCTCGAAACGGTAGTCCCTGCGCACCAGCAGCAGGGAGTTCCTCAAGGCGGCCCGCTTTTCCGGGCTCAAGCATATCCCGCTGCTGGCCACCAGGTCCAGCGCGTAAGGCAGAGTCTCAGCATCCATCGCTGCCGGGCCGGAGACCGCCGGTTACGAGCGTCTCGTTGCCGAGCAACGGTCTCCCGGGCGCAGCGTTACTCCCGATTATCGCGAGATCTGAGCCCTTGCAAACTCCTGCCAGCGTTCCGGGACGCTTTGAACTCCCCGCCAAGAGGAGGCTTAGTGTGTATAATTTGCTGCAGGAGTTGATGCAACTTTTTTCTTTCCTCCCGTTCCGCAAAAGGAAAACAGGGTGGCTTGGGGCTCTTAATTCATTTTACCTTATTCCGCTTTTAAGTGATGAAAATCATGATGCTGCCTGGCTTGAATTGCTTGGGAAAAGTTAAAAATGCCATCTTTATAATGCAGTGAAGAGTGTCACTCGCACTTTGAAATCTGCTTCCCGAATAACCCATATAAAGAAACTCTGGAAACACACACTTATGGGGAAATGTATATGCATAACCAGATTTTATTGGCCAAGGAAAGGCCCTACCCAGAAGAAACTCCTTGCTATTGCCTTCTACAAATAGAAATGCAACCCGAATAAGAATCTTTTTCTCTATTACATAACTTTGAATCTCCAAACTTGGGAGAAGAACTTGAACAAATTTGTTCTTGCATAAGCTGCTTTGCACTAAACAAATGCTACCGATGTAATTCCCACAGTGCTCTCCAGAAATGCTAGTAAGATGATATACTGTGGAAAAAGTGTTTGTATCTTGCCCTTATTTTACAAATAATTATAGGCAGTGATTATAAATCATTGAAAAACATTGAAAAGGTTAACAAAACCTAGCTAAAAGGCAACAGTTGAAGAACCTTGCCTACAATGTTATAAATCCAAGTAGGTGGTAGGATTGTAATATTGGAATAAATTTGCCAGATGATTACAGCACAATTACTAGTAGCAAGAGTTGTGTCTTTGTTGGTGAATTATGTAATTCTCCTTCCATTTAAACTGTACAGTTGCAGTTATAAAAGTATGTTTTTCTGGGCATAATATTGAAGCCTTATAGATTCCCATATATTATGCCCTAGCTGCCAAAACCAAAAGTTAAACTTATTCTACATATTATTTTATGGCCATTTATGTTGCATGAATGTTTGTGAAGGTTTCTAAATATGCCACCAAATGTGACAAATTAGTCTATTGTTACCATAATTTGTATCAGGGCAGTTTGACATGAATATGAATTTAGCAGACTTAGTAGCTGAGTGCCTTTCAGGCACTCAGACAAAAAAGGCAGAATAAGCACACAAACAATATTTGATTTCATTTACTGGATTCTTCCCTTTAATCTCAATAACAATTATAAATTAGAGGTAAAGTTGGGAGGGACTTTGATATCTGTACCCAAGGTTGTTGGAAACACATGTGCCTGATGCCTTATATTTTGTCTTGTCATTATCTACTGGCATATTTAGAAGTAAAGGAAACATTGCAATGATGCTATGCATTTGAAATAAGGAGGAAGAAGTATTATGTATGTTCACCACCTTAAGTTACGATACTTATAAAGTAATAAAGGTGGAATAAAAAATTTAAATGTTTAGTGTGACAATATTATTCCTAGAAGAACTATTCCTGGAACTTATATTCATGGAAATGAATATAAAGCAGAATCATTAACGGGATGTATTTTGAAAATTCAAATGTTCGGCTAAGAGAGCTTCACAAAATACTGGTTGCTTCACACCAATCAATGCTTACACATTCTGCCCATGATTTAGAAAGTATTAAATATAGGACAGGCATACTTCAAAGTGATTTGGAAGATGTTATTTGGAGTGCCTGTAAATGCAATACTTCTCTGCTACTAATCAAAACAATGGGAGGAGTCCAGTGGTGAAAACTAATTTTTTTCACCACCGGTTCTATGGGAGTGGCTTGGTGGGGGTCATGTGACTGAGTGGGCATGGCCAACTCAATGTCACTCACGACAAGGCGGGACGGTGGCACCTTGCTGTGAGTATATCCAGGTGGAAGATAGCCATTCAAAAAGTTAACAAGAATAGTTAGCCTACCATATGGTCTTTTAAGCAAAGTCTTAAGGTTACATTTTACATCTGCACCCTTAAAGACTCAAAGTACTATTGTATTGAATTGTATTAATATTTTATATTATTCCAGTAGTTTTAACTGGAAATGGAACTATGAACAGTGCAGGATTATGGTAAGTAATAAAGAAGCCATCCTTCTTATTGTGTGTTAGCACATATCCTTATTGTGTGTTAGCACATATGCTTCTTTCAGACAATCTGAGATGCTTAGTGTTTCATACAAACACACTCGTTGACAGTGGTTAGACATGAAGTTCAAACAAAAATTTCACTACCATAGTTTGAGGGAATAGAGGCAAGCATTAGTTGCATTAATTAATAACAGGACACACACATACACACAGAGGCAAATTTATTACCAAATAACAACATAAATACATTCATAGGTTTGCCTCTAAGATATTTTGTTTTATGCTGATTTTATTCTCTTGTAACAAATACTTCAAAAAGTGTTTTGCTCCAAAAACTTTGTATTATTCTGCGTATCATTCCGGATTTTTAATCTGCCTTTCCATGAATAGCACTGATTGTCCTATTCATATAGTGGCTATAACCATCTAACTCATACCCTTAAAATTCTATGGTACTTGGCCAAGCCTGGATCAAAGAAATCTCTGTAGGAGTCAAACATCTAGGGAAAACATCACTAAGATATGCGACCACCAGCTCTTCTTAGGTTACTATCTCTATCAACACTTTACCTTCTTTAAAATTCTTGTCCATTCCACCATTTACAGTAGCCAACATCTATTTGAAACAGAAAAAAATGTCAATTTGCATTCCCACTCTAGTTTGAACACTCTGTTTGTTCTTGCTATGAAGTAGAGATAAAAGTAAAAACCTGCAAAAGTAGGCTTGATTGAAAATACCGTAAGCATTTTACCAATAATTCCTTAAACTTCTAAGCTTAAGCAGAGATCTGAATGTTGCATTCTCACTACATATGCCCTAAGCCACCACTATCATCAAATTATCTTCTAATTTATTTAAGCAACAAATACCAACAAACATGACACAAGTTAGGAGGTTGGAGACATGTACATTTAATTCAGATTACATGAGCAATCCTGTCAATTAACTTATAATGCTGAACACACAAGAGCTTTAACATCTGAAAAAGATTTTTAACAGCTAATGGATTTATATCCTTGTTAAGCTACAGCAGAACACAGTTTGTGTCTTTTGGGAAATACATTATAGATGAAGTAATAGGCTCCCCTGTTGTCTTTTATATTGTGTTGAGAAATAATTTCTGCTAATATTCTTTTTTAATGACTGCTCTCTACAGGATTTTATTTTGCTCTTGGCCCAGAGGCTGCTATTAATAAAAGAAGGATCACCCATCTGTTTTGATTTTAAAGAGTGCCAGTGAAGTATCTGTTTTTAAGTCACCTGGTTCGGAAACTGAAGTGCTTTAACTTGAATCTTTACTTCTCTTTTATTTCTGAGCCATCAGGCTGAAACTGCAATATGTTACCAGGCATAGAATATGCTGCATTTTCCGAAGGGGAGGGTGTCAGAAAATTAGTACTTTTTACCTCCTTCTGAGCTGAGAAAGCATTTGCATTTTTCCCCCTGGCCCAAAGGACCCCAAGAAATTTGTTATAAATACTTCAATCAATAAGGATTGGTACATATTGCTCTTGCTAAAATTTGGCTTGTGTATTGACATAGTGGGATTACTTTTCTCTAACTGGAGACTTTTAGGATATGACTTGGACTTTAATTCTCAGAATCCCCAAGAAAGATGGACCTTGTAAAAATTATTTGGTATACCAGCTCATATATATATATATTGGGAAGTTGAATAAATGATCCTATTTGTCGTTTTATATGAAATCTGATGTAGCATCAAAATGAATGCCTTCTAGAGCAGTGTCTCTCAACTCAGCAATTTTAAGATGTGTGAGTTTCAGCTGCCAGAAGTCTCCAGCCAACATCACCCGAAATGCCCCTGGGAGTTGAAGTCCACACATCTTAAAATTGCCAAAGTTGAGAAACATTGTTCTAAAGGAAAAGTATAATTCATCAAGTCTCAAACCTTGGTTAAAATGCAGCAAACAACAGAAGACAAAATGGAAGCATATGCATGCTTATTAACTTTTTAATGTAGCATGTCATGCAAATATAAACCCCATATGATATGCAGTGGAATTAGAGGTGCAGAATGTGTCCATCCAATTAAATAATTAAGATAGTAATTCCTTTCACACAGTTTTCCATTGAACAATTGTGTTCGCCTACCCAGAAATCCTGTGGTAGAACACACCTGTATAAATGTAATTATAAAACCACAGTATACCTACTTTAATATCACATAGGAAGTGCACTGATGACAACAAACTTTATTTTAAGAAGATACTTACCAGCATAATACAAGTTATTCATTTACCTTTCAAAACAATCCAGGAAAAATTCTACAGGCATTTCTGATTGACCTGGGTATTCTGCAACTTATATTTTCAAACATCAGAATAACTGTTTTCACAATGTGGAAACAATTAATGGCTTCTTCTACTCTTCTGCCAAAAGCAGTTATACCAGTTTAACATCTGGTATTTTGTTGGGAAAGGATGGTTTATCTTTGAAGTAAGAAATCCTTTTTGCACAGCTAAAGGTGGGTGAACCCTGCTTGTTTCATTTTTCAGATTTTTAACCAATTGGTGAAAGGTTATATTAAAACCACATAACTCTAAACGTCTAAGATCCTGCCTGCAAGAAAATCTGGAAATGGAACAAAAGTTACACAAAAATCTAGGACTTTGCTAGAAGCAGATTGCCAGGATAAGAGCTGAGCCTTCAGAAGTAAAATGCACTCTTCCAACCTGGCAGCTTGCAAGTGTTTGGGGACAGCAACATCCAATCAATATGACTATAGTACTGTAACTAGAAAATATGGATATGGATTAAAAAATGGATTTTGTAATATATTTGGAGAATGTCACTTTAGTCAAGGAAATCAAACATCTGAAGCAATTCCTTGGCTCAATTATTATGTGTGCATGAATGCAGACCACTTAAAGAGCTACTAATGGGAAATTTACTCCTTCCCCAAATGTATTCCATTTGCTTTAATGTGGCAATTCTTATATCAGTTGCATGTGTGAGAGGCTCATGAGGTAATCATGGTTTCTGTCCTCCATTGGTACTGTCAAATATTTTCAGTGTGATCTTTCATTCCTCAATATATTTGCTTTTTGTTGAAATTAGGAAAAATTAGGTGTGTAGGTAGCCAACAGTTAATGTGGGCAGATCTTTGCATAACTGGCAAGATACTATAGAAAAAACAATCTTATTGGCTTTTGCTCTCTGGTTGGCAAGAACAACAGCAAAGTTTTAAAAGGAATAAACTATAGAAAGTATCAAAATTCCATTTTCTTCGAAGTAACAATGCTAGTTTAGCACGAGAAGAATGAGGCCTTTCCTCTGGCAGTGACAAAGAAGCCTGATAAAATTAGAAATTGAATGGGTGCAATATTTATGTATGAATAGATTCATAACCCTATCTATTAAGCAATGTCATCTTGTGAGACTCAGGAACACTGGCTCCAGCTGTCTGAAACAAGAGTCCTCAGAGATCCATACTATCCCCACCTTACTAATTGTTCACAAATCATTAAAAAATATGGTGATTCTGATTGTGTTGAACTAGTTTTAGGCATTGGTTTGGGGTATTTTTTATCTTTTTGTGTTCTGGGGTCAGTCTTCTGCTTGATTGTATTCTTTTCCTTTGATTTATGTTGTTTCTTTTTTGTTGTCTTTTAATTAATTTAATTTTTCTGTAAACTGCCCAGATTTATTTTAAAGATGGGTGATCTCAAAATCATAAAATTTTATGTAATTTAACAAAGAGAAGCCACCTTCCATCGGGGATAATGGCATTTTCCCCATGGGACTTTGATACTGCTCCCAGGTTTATATTTATTTAATCAATTTACATAGCCATCCAAGTAATAAATTGGACTTCTGACTGTGGCCAACCCAAATAATGAAATATTCCAACTGTTGCAGACATGGGCATCCAACACCCTGCTCCAGTACCCAGAAGGAAAAGTAAGTCTTTGAGGCTTTATGGTTGACCAACAGAGTCAAGAACATCCAAATATTAGGGGGGTATGTTGCTTCAAAAAGAATCTGCCATGACAGACAAGGCTAAACTAAATCTTTAGGCTTGCTACATGACACTATTTTATAGAAGGGACCTAGAGCTTGCCCATTCTCTCAGATCTCATAGGATAGACCAAGAAAGTAAGCCTGACCTGTGATATAAGGGCTTTATAGGTGGCAACCAGGACATGAATTGCACCTGGAAGACTACTACCTGTAGAAACCAATGGTGCAATGGTATGCCCCTAATTCTCCGTACTGCTGCAGTTTGGATTGGTTGCAGTTTTGGAATAATCTTCACATAGGACTCTTAGTAATCTTCTCTGGAAGCTCTGTGAAGAACAGGAGTGTCAAACTCACATTGTCATGTCCTCACATGACATATCATGACTTTTTTCCCCTTTGCTAAAACAGGCATAGGTGGTATAAGTGTAGCCAGCACTTGACACATCCGGCCCACGGGCTGCAAGTTTGACACCCCTGGTGTAGAGCTTGTTGCAGAAGAATGAGAAGAGACTATATGTAGCTCATGGTTGAATTGAGATGTTTTTTGTCCTCTCTGAGCTTAGTTGTTTACCTACGGATGTTACCTAGTTGGATAATAAAATATCTGCAAACAAACAACCTTAGAAAGCACCAAGGGTCTAACAATCTTGAACTCTTCCCAGTAACTAAACCAGAACCTCTACAACTGGAGTCCAACTCAGATTGGATCCGAGCAACTTGATCCAACAGGTATCTCAAATAATATTGATAACAGGCTACAGGTGTTCTTCTGAACCCTCCCAACCCTGCAGGCACCAGATCATCTTAAGCAGGACCACCAGCGAGCTATCTGCCGACATGGCAAGGGTGGAAAAATAATCACATTTTTCTGCCCTTAATCTTGCTACCCAGAGTAATCCTTAGTAGGGGCTTTTACCCATGCTCAGATTTGTTCTCTTCCAGCAGCATTCCAGGTGTCTCTTCTGCTGCTCCATCTCCCATAGTTCCTTTGACAAATAGGGGCCTTCCAGCATCCACAGAGTGACTCTGCACAGGCATGATCCAGATCCATTCAAGGCTCTCGTTGGCCCCTCTTTCCAGTTTAATTTTAGATGCTATATATTTCTCTACTACTTTCTTTGTAGGGATTCATTTTTAGCTCAGCCGAGGTTTAAATAAAATTGGCTTTTAAAAGCCGGTTTTGAAATGTGAGAGATTTTCTCCTTGATGAGAAGGCATCCTTTGCCCAGCCCTCTGGGGTTTTTTGTTTGTTTGTTTGTTTCTCTACAGCTCATACTTGGTATCCTCACATTGGTCAACTGAGCAGGTGGTACTTTTACTTCTTACCCTCATGGTAACCAGTCGTATTTTTCTGAAATTGCTGAGAGGATAAAGCCAAGGATGAGGGGTAGGGAATGAGGTGCTAACTAGATGCCAAATGTTGTGCCCTCCTTTAGTTGGAGGATTTCATTACTCTCCAGACTTTTCCACATATTAAGATAACTACAACAAGAGCAATCGAGGTATCATTTCAAAATTATTAAGGAGCTAAATAGAAATACCTTAATCAAAACCTCTGCCAAAGAGAATTTGACGATTCCACTTTCACAAAATACTTCTAAAAGATTTGAATAGGAAAATTTGCTTCCTATAGCATACCTTCCTGGAAGAGCACCCTGGGTCTATTTCAGACAAGATGAGAGTTCTGGTCATACTTTTACAATGGTATTATTATACTAAATCCATTAAGCTGATAGTTTGAACCCTTCTTTTTAAACATTCTTTTGCATTTTTAAACATTCCTTTGTCCTTATAAGAATGTCAGGCAGGACCCTGCTTTTAGGGGAAGGTGGTATCCAGGAGGTTCCAGCTTGTAATTTAAACCTTTTTCTTTGGAACCTTTCAAGGATTTCATTGATAATAAGGTGGAAAAGACATTTCTTTTATTTTCCATTGTTCCAAACAGTGATTTACTGATGTAGTGTTCTTGTGGGGAGTGAAGAAAGTGAAGTGGTTTGTTCTTTTTAAGTCTGAGGAATTAATCTCTTTTTCTTTTCTTTCTTATTAACTGCTTCATCTTCCTAGCTTCTTATTTCTTCAGGTCATTGACCTTTTAAAACACATCTGGATAGCCAGAAGGAGCCATTTCTAATTCCCTGTGTACTGAGAACAGATGTGCAGAGTACTAGACAGACAATTTATATGGACTGAATGTTTCATTGGGGTAATGAAAATGTGGTAAATTAAAAGGTTTAGAAAGGACAATTGAGACAACAGCTTTCTGGAAATTCAGAGCAGGATGATATGCATTTGGAAAGAATTTGGCAAGGAAAAAAAAACCTTAGTAAACACTGCCCTCTTGCTCCCAAAGTTGAACTGGATCCTACTCATGTTCATTTCTTATAATGAATCTGTTATTTTATTTTCCTTAAACAAGTCTCATTTGCTTCCACTAATTCTTAAAGATGTAGAAAATCAGCTAATTGTACCTGATAGGTGTGTGTTTGTTTTAATCCAGAAGGAAATGAGACCAAATGATGTTCCTAAGTGAATGTAGTTTTTTATCAATTACTAGATTACCATACATAATTTGACAGATAAA
This sequence comes from Oxyrhabdium leporinum, assembly GCA_032468155.1. Taxonomy (NCBI): domain Eukaryota; kingdom Metazoa; phylum Chordata; class Lepidosauria; order Squamata; family Cyclocoridae; genus Oxyrhabdium; species Oxyrhabdium leporinum. Next base: position 41,826 of record JANHFL010006321.1, on the reverse strand, counting down.
TATATGCAATTAATTCTGGGCAGAATTATTTTATAATTGTAATATATAGTAATTATAATTCTATAATTATTAGAACTATATTATAACTATATCCTGACATCACCTGGCCCTCTCTCTCATATATAGGACAGTTCTACGGTATGTTGGATACTCCAAAGTATAAAACATTGTTTAGTAAAGGATGAGTTCTTCCACACACAACACACAAGCATACACTATATAGGGCTGCCTAGGTACAGTCCGTAGTTCTTGTTTCATTTTGCATGAAGTGTAGAATGGTCTTAAAGTTCTTCCAAAGGAGAAGCTACAACATGAAATTAGGTTCAGATGCCTATTGTTAAGTTGATGCCATTAGGGAACGTTTACCCACTGTTATATGTCCAGTTTCTTCTTGCTGTAATCATAAGATTTTTGGCAAACAGCGTATTCAAGATTTGCTGCAAGTTCATAACATAGGTATAATCTGCACAGTCATTGGAAAGTGTGCTTGGCTCACCCCACCTAGCATCTCCTGATGTCCTGTTGGAAGTTAAAGCCCACCCCTGTCCTAGAAAAATGAAATATTTTAGGATATACTAAAAAGGCAGAATATTTCCCCTAAAAGAGAAGTAGAAGCTCAGAGAGGCAGAAACTCACCACCACCCCTCACCTTTGTTAATGGGCCATTAAGGCCTGGGCCAGTCTATTTTACATAACAAAGATCTATCTCCTTCAGGCAGAGCCATTTAATTGCCCTTCCTTGCATCACCCAGCAAGGTTCAACCAAACTCAGCATACAGACAACCTACAAAGCTAGCTATGACCCCTGACAGCAACCAATCAGGATACTCTTCCTGTACCCCAGGAAGTTCAAAGCCAGAGAGTGTATAAAACCAAGGGACTCTCAGCATCTCTTCCCTTTTCTTCGCCTAACATGTCTAAGGCATGTGATCCTATTCATCAAAACTATGTGGTCCTGCTGTCCACCATTAAACAATCTTTCAAAGTAGTCACCATGTTTCCATTGTCTTTTTCCCCACTTGGAACTGAACCCAGAAGGATATTTCTTCCAGCTGTCCTACCATGGCAGAGATGGCATAATTGCATTTAAAAAATCCAAATGACAATCATCAAGGAGATATGCCATTGTGATGTTGGAAGTTAAAACCCACCCCTCTCCTAGAAAAATGAAATATTTTAGGATATACTAAAAGCAGAATATTTCCCCTAAAAGAGAAGTAGAAACTCAGGCAGAAACTCAGCCCCCCCCACCTTTGATAATGGGCCAGCTTATCTACAACACAAAAGAGTCCTCTACACATCTTACCACACGGCACCTAGGAAGATTATATGACCCAGTAAGAATCAACCAAGCCTGGGACTCAAAGACAGCCTACAAAGTTACCCCTGCATGGCCCCATGGGAGTCTGACAACCAATCAGACTACATGACCTTTGCCACAGGAACAGGAAGCAAGTTCAAAGCCCAAGAGAGGGTATAAATCTCTCTCCCTCTCTCACCCATGTGCTTTTTTGCCCAGGACCTCAAACCCTGTGTGGTCCTGTCCACCATTAAAACCATCTTTCCAAGCAGCCTCCATGAATCCAGTGTCTTTTTCCCCACTTGGAACTGAACCCAGAAGGATATTTCTTCCAACAATTTGGTAATCCATATGGGACTCCAAGCTAACCTGACCAATGAACCTGGCCCAGATAAGCCTCCCTTGCTGGCAGCAGACCCATTGAGTCTGTGGGTAAGTTTTTCTGGACCTTGGCCATTTGGAACAAAAGTTTTAAAGAGGTTTTGAGTGTTGAGCTCAAAGGCTGCTTGGAAAGAAGGTGAGTACAAATTTTAAATTGTATAGCCCAGAAAAGCATGGGAAGTGTGTGTATGCCTGTGTGAGTGAGAGGGCCCTTCTCCAAATCACAGCTGAATCTTGCTCCCTCTGTGCATTTCCTAACTGCAGAAAGACTTTACAGTCTGGAGAGCATGGGGGTGTTTGAGAGCACAGGACCTTTTGTTAGGGAAGGAGGAAGACTATGTGTGTGTGAGAGTGGCTTCACCCTTTGACAGCAGCTGGATCTCATTTCTCTGACCTCTAGCCGCACCCCTGCCTATTGCTAGCTCCTCCAAGCTGTGACCGATAGAACAGGGAAAGCAAGGGGGGAGTCATCAGAATGTGGGACCTTCTGTACATAAGAGGGAAAGCCGAGTGAGCTGTGATTGAAGGGTGGGAAAAAAAATTTTGTTGTTGTTTTTTGTCCTTTGAAAACCCAAAAGCAAAGCCCTGAACTTTAGGAAACTTGAGGTAGGGGAACCAGTACTTGTCTGCCAGGCAGCAAGTCCTCCCGGATTGTCTCTTCCCAATCTGAAAATCGTTGGCTTGAGGTAGGAGGGCCAGTACTTGTCTGCCGGGAGGCAGCAAGTCCTCCCAGAATGTCTTTTTTCCCAGTCTGAAAACTGTTGGCTTGAGTTCCCTTTGATGGGAATGCACATACTCTGTAAGGGAACTGAAGTCTCCCCCAGACATTTTTTTTTGTCTGCAAACTGATTAGCTTGGTGACCCAACTAAGCCGAAGTGAACCTCACATCAGAGAGGGAACATGGGAAACTGTAGCTCGAGGATCTTGACATAAACCGGCCTTGGAAATTTGCTTGAGGCTTGGAACAAATGGCAGATGTCAGTCCTAGCCCGTATGAATAAAAAGGAAGCAAAAAAACATATGTAGGAAATAGGCTTTGCTGAGGGATGGCACAGAAAGACAAATTTGGCTAAATAAAATTACTTAAAAGAAAAGGGAAATATATAAATAGGAACATTGGGGTGTGTGTGTTTGTTTGCTTGTCTCTTTCTCTGTCTTCTATGAAACCACGTGGTAAGTTTGTTAAGATCTGTGCCTTCCCTAATTTAACTGAGATTTATGGTGGGAGTGACCAGTGTGTGTAAACCTGAGAGTTCCCTCTTATTTTCTCCTTGTCCTTGTATGTATGTATGTCTAAGTCTTTGTGCGCCCTCGAGGTAATAATCTTAAATAGTAGGAACAACCCAACTGAGCTCCATATTGCCTACAAGATTTCAAGAAGATTTGAACATCAAAGACCAGCTATGAATTTATTTAAAGTGTAATTCTTAATTTAGGGCAAAATAATATCATCTAGTCAACTGGATGATGGTAACTCGAATTTGTTAATTCCAAAGGCTTTTATTTCCTGGGCATACCGTTTCTCAGAAAATAAGACTGGGTCTTATTTTCTTTCCCCCCCCCAAAAAAAAATGGCTAGGCCCTTTTTTCAAGGGGTGCCCTAATTTTTCCCCCACCCATGCCAAACCCCCACCCCCACCACACCCT
>JANHFL010006321.1:3978-28515 GCA_032468155.1 Oxyrhabdium leporinum | reverse complement strand
TGTTTTTCAATACTGTACCTAAGACTTTCACATTTATCAATTTTACTCAAAAAAAGCATTGTCCAAAACAGTTATTTCTTTTCTTTTTAATTGTATGTGGGAGGTGTGGTTTTGGATACTTTTCGTATAGCTGGGTTTGAGATATCAGAAAAATGTATAATTAAGCACACCTTGTATAATTTTAATGCATTAGATGTATCATCAGTATAGCTATAGAATAGATTATCCCTCAATGGCTGTGCAACAGTTACCACCTGGAAAGCAAACTGAGTAGGTAAACATTTGAAAATATTATTTGAGGACTTCCGGTTGTACTTCTGGCACCATTGGGAGCAAGGATTGCAAGCTCTGCGTCCCTGCCCTGAACCTTCCCCGTTGGACGGCTCTGATAGGAGCCATAGCCACCCTGTAGGACTGGTGAAGTAAAGGGGGTTGCCTTGCAGGTCAAGGAGAGCTGCATCTCTCTTCCCTGACTTTGAAAATCACCCTCATCCGAAGATGAGGAACAGCGGCAGTCAAAATGGCAGCCATGAAGCTGGAGGCAATTAGAACACTTAAGACTGTGCAGGAGTGAGGGAAGCAGTGAACAGAGACTCTGTTGCTGGGTGAGACAATTCTACTTTATAAACTACCCCAAGGAAAAAAATGCTAGAGAAGAGACTCTAAAAATATAATTGATTAAGCTGCGGAAGAAATGTTTTTAAAGAGACTTATGCTGAAAAGTATGTTGACAGCGCCATCTACTGACAGAAGGAAAAGTGACTCCTAGACTCCTGGGAATTTACAAAGGAGAATCGATGTGACTTTTAACTCTTTATTGCCTGTTTATGGCTTTATGGTCACCAGAGCTGGAAATAAGAAAAAAACATTCTATAAAAGAGATTTTGGAAAGCTAGAATAAAAGACTAAAATTATAGAGAAGACTTAAAGAACTTGGAAAATATTTTGGATTATCAGATTATTAAAAAAATGATGGAATTGGCCAATTTAAATAATTGACTTTATTTTGAAAGAACTAGAGACTGAGTGAAATAAATAGGAAAAAATAATAGGAAAAAAGCAGTATGGAAACTTGGGAGGACAGCTCCATTTATTGGATTTTGTACACTTTGAACTCGATTGAGCCTTGATTGTTTGTTCCACTTTTATTACTATTATGACTGGAGCTGAAGGAACAGCTGTGGAAATGAGAGGATTTCTTAATGAGGTGGCCTTGGTGTTCCAAGATATTATCAATTTAGTCGATGGTACGGACCAGAAAATAGAAAACATTTTGCAAAGAACAAGGACCAAACTGCCCATGAACTGGTGGAAATAACAGAAAGACTGGATGAAAAGGACCATTTAAACCAGCAACTGGAATATGAACAGGGAAAAATATGGATCAGAAAAATCAGCAAATAAAGCAACAGCTCAATGAAGAGGAGGACCAGAAATAACATTAGATAGGGGAAATACTAGAATATAAACTGTTTATAGAATGAATAAAAATAATAGAAAGATTAGAAGTTTACAGATGTTAGGCACTTTTTATGTACGTTTAAATAATATAATGAGGACTATATAAATCTGATTAATGGGATAGAGAGTATCAATAATAATATTAAATAAATCACTAAATGATCTCACATAAGTCACTGTCTTTCCTACATTCAATCAAAGTTTGGGAATAATAGCAGCACCTTAGAATTAAGTTTAAAGATGAGAAGAGGAAACATTTTAAATTCCCAAACACTATATAGATGATATGCTATTATTATTTTTCTGCTTGGATGGAAACTAAAATAATTTCGCTGTTCAATTGTTTTTTCTTCATATACCACTGATCCCAGGGCAAAGGGCAGTTTCAGGCTTTTTCTATTGCGAAAAAAGTAAATGTATAATCCTGAAGGGAATCCAAAATCATGTACCAAGTTAATAGTTATCTGAAGAGACCTTGTAGAAGACACTGGAGTAAAGTTTTCAAAAATGAAATGTGCACTATTTACAGTATCTGGCTTTAACAGATCAATCATTTAGTTAAGGTTCTTTTTCAGGTAGGTAATCTCTTCACCACACCACATCCTCCCTCACAATATGTAGCTATTACTCACTGTCTGTAAAGGATTGTACTATTGTTTTTGGAAATGTACATGCTTTTTTCCACTGAAAGTCTTCACCTTTTATTACTAAAAATTTGAAAAAGCCGTAGTAGCTATGTTGATCATGAGGGGAGAAAAATCCAAAGCTTTAAAGCCGATACCTTTAATAAACTAACAACGGTATTGCAAATCACTACAAGTTTTCCAGTTGCTTTACTCGGCTAGCTTCCACACCCAATAGTTTGAAGTTCCACCCAGATGCAGATTAATACCTGTTGAAGCTTGTTAGTCCACATATCAACAAGTTGTCACATTTGGGAAATACTGATCTAGGTCAAGGATGTAAAACTCGATTTCACTGAGGACCGCATCAGGGTTGTGTTTGACCTGGAGGTGCAGGGGGGCATGGCCAGCTCAACATCACTTGTATTGGGGGCGCCTGTGGTGGCCCAAGTGCTCTGCCAGCAAAAACGGACTCCCAATCTCCATTTTCGGCTGGGACAGTCTTCTGCAACCCTCTGCCAACGAAAACACAGCTCGGGAGGGCCGCGGTTTTGCTGGCAGAGGCACTGTGGGCCGGTCCTTCGATGTTTCCAGGGTGGCCTCATGGGCCAGATCCAAGCACCCCACGGGCCACATCTGGCCCAAGGCTTTTGAGTTTGATACCATTGATCTAGGTAATGCCTATAGCGCGAGCTGGGACTCAGTATGGTCAAACTCTTTGGTCACTGAATCTGTAGACCCTGATTCTGGACAAGTTGTTTTGTGCTTTGGGTTTATTAGGGGATAAATAGATCAGGGACAAACTTGCCTGTCCTTATATCAGTCCAAACAAAAAACAAAAAACCAGGACTTACAGACTTTACCGACTGTATGTTGTCTGCTCTCCAATTTTTATCTCAGGTGCAACTATTTACCTTACTGATAAAAACTGGGTTTGCCATTTCTGTTGTATAGCAAGCATCAGCATGAAAGGGTGGCAGAAATGTATGAAGATGCAGTGATGCCTTTAAGGAAAGGTTAAAAACAAAGTGGCCAGAAGACTGAAATTCCATCCCTTTGCTAACATGTTCAATGCAAGATATATAAAAAGTATAGAACTTTGATCTCATGACTGTGGCTATCATCTTGCCTCTTTTGAACCACTCTCTGACATCCCTGTCCAGATAAAATTCATACTATCTCAATTATCTGTTACCTTGAAACTTATTTATATTTTAAATCCTGGGAAACCTTTTTTTCCCCAAACTTGTCGTTTTATCTGTAGGGGCTGGCTGCAAATGTCACCTGTCTTCTTTAATTCAGAGTTCCTTTCAGCTTCTACCTCACATTATTTTGATTATTTTGTAGGTCTTATGACACATCTCAGCAAAATGTGATCGCAGCTTCTTGTGTTATAGGAGGTGGAAGCCTCCTGGTTTACTGGCTCCTGACAAGGCACAGGATGAAGACTCTAGAAATAGGAGAGGGATGGTGGGGCTTAGGTGAAAAACCATCAAGAAGTCAAGATGATGAAACAATTAGACCATTCCAAGTGAAAATCTCTGACAAAGAAATCCAGGTATGAACAAACATAAGCAAACTCAAAAGACTTGGAGAATTAACTATACCACCAGAATAATGATTCACATGATAGATTAGAGAAGTCAAGATGGCGGTTGCAACTGCACAATCAACCCACCCAATCCCCTTTATTTGCTGAAAAAAGCAGGGCTTCAATCCCATAATGATAGACTGCAACTTAACTATGAACATCTCCTCATGTCTGCCCTTGTGTGTTCTTGTGCATCGTTTACCTCACACTATATAATTATAAATTTGGCATGTCAAATATAAATCAGGCATCTATTCAGGGGTGGGTAGCTAACCTTATAGCAGGTTTGGCAAACCCGTAAATCCCATCTTGGCTGGCCCCACCTGCCCTGCCCCCTCCCAGGAGTCCCCGTGCGGTCTGTTTTAGATGCAGGTAAGTGCAGGGCATGTGCGGAGCCTCGGAGAGGATGAAAAATGGCCTTCCAGAAGTTCCAGAAGTCTGGAAACAGGCCCATTTCACACCTCCAGAGAGCCTCCGGAGCCTGGAGGAGGCTGTTTTCGCCCTCCCATAGGCTCAAGCGAAGCCTCTGGAGCCTGGGGAGGGTGAAAACATCCCCCCCCGTCGTTGTGCAGGAAGCTGACTAGGCAACGGCCACCATGGCCAAGCCCACCCAGCAACTGAGCAGAGAACCCGTTGCTAAAATTTTTGAAGCCCACCCCTGCATTTATTGTAGATTGTAGATTGTATGCATACTTATAGGTCCCATTACTTACTACATAGAACAGGGGTGTCAAACTCGCTGTCAGCATCCCATTGAAGTTTCAACAAACCACTCAGCAATTAATCCAAATTAGAGTTTATTTAAGAAACCATGTTGGCACGTCTGGAAAAAATCTGAATCTGAAAACCCAGGTTTTTCCACACCCAAAATAATTCAAAGATCCACCTCTTCTCCACCATCATACATCACATTCCCCAATCAAAGCTTATACCCATCATCCCTCATCCATCATGTCACTCCTCTTCCAGGTGCTAACTAGGATGGCCTTGACACATTTACCAAGAATGTGGTTATGTCTATATTATCTTCTAACTACATGAGAAAGTAAAGCCTCCTTATTTCCCATACACTTTATTGTGGCAGCTTGCAGAGGCCTTGCAATTATGGCTTCCAAAGCTGACACTCGCAGCACGCAGGCCAAATGAGTCACTGCCCACACCCGGTTTAGCTAAGGAGAAAAAAAGTCGCGATACGTCATGTGACGATATGACTCTGCAAACTTGACACCCCTGACGTACAATATCATGCAGCCATCAGTTCTGTCCAGTGTTACATGGGTTCAAATAAAATGACAAACAGCTGTGTTTTTGGGCTGCCTTCTCCAGCAACAACATGCTTTTAAAATATCTGCTACAATATCATCCCCATAAGAAATTCTCTCTCTCTCTCTCTCTCTTTAGGATTTATACCTTCGGCTTGACCAGACCCGCTACACACCACCACTAGAGGGAGCTGCATTTCATTATGGTTTCAACTCAAATTATTTGCAGAAAGTGGTCTCCTACTGGAGAAATCAGTTTGATTGGCAGAAACAAGTTAAAATCCTTAACCAGTACCCACATTATAAAACTACTATTGAAGGTAAATTCTTCCCCACTGAACTTTACATATAGCTCTCCTGTAACGGAACAATGGCTCTTATGTCCCGCCTGTTTCTGAATTTCACATTAAACTTCCACTGCCATACAGCAGGCAGTTTTTTGTGGTTGTTCCATTCAATCATGTCCGATTCTTAGAGGCTGCTTGAAAAAGGTCCCCGCAATTTTCTTGGCAAGGTTTTTCAGAAGCGGTTTGCCATTTCCTTCTTCCTAGGGCTGAGAGGAAGTGACTGGCCCAAGGATACCCATCTGGCTTAGTGCCTAAAGCAGGACCAGAACTCATGGTCTCCCAGTTCCTTTAACCACTATACCAAATTGGCTCTCATATACCACTCACTGTTAATTTTATTGAATTTCCAACAGGGATAGAAGTTCATTTCATTCACGTGAAACCATCTCATATCTCAAAAGACCAAATTGTCAGACCCTTGTTGATGGTGCATGGATGGCCTGGCTCCTTTTATGAATTTTACAAGATCATTCCTTTGCTTACTGGCCCATCCAGTCATCTTTCAAACAGTGAAGATGTAGCCTTTGAGATTATTTGTCCATCCATCCCAGGCTATGGCTTTTCTGAGCCTCCCCACCAGCAGGGTAAGTTATTTTCCTAGCAAACCGTTTTAATTTATTATAATTAAATGTGGGAGGTTTTTTTTCTTTATGGAGGAACATGGAGTAATATCTTGGACACTCTGTGGCTGTACAAACTGCATGTCAATACACTCTTATGGCATTCTAAGAGTTAGTGAATGTATTGTGACCTTGGTTTGGATGGACTGTTTCTTCAGGTATAGGAAGCGAAGAGATTATCAACATGAGGTAGGAGAGAAACGAAATGCAAAAAGCCCAGGCTATTTATGAACCATGGTGGCGCAGTGGTTAGAATGCAGTACTGCAGGCTACTTCTGCTGACTGCCAGCTGCCAGCAGTTTAACAGTTTGAATCTCACAGGCTCAAGCTTGACTCAATCTTCCATCCTCAGTAGAATAAAATCAGGTCGGTAAAATGAGGACCCAGATTGTTGGGGGCAATATGCTGACTCTGTAAACTGCTTATAGGGGGCTGTAAAGCACTGTGAAGCGGTACGTATGTCTAAGTGCTATTGCTATTGGCAAATTAGTAATTGTGACTAGGGTTGCTTAATCCATGTTGCACAACTGGCAGCAGAGTTAGTTCTTGTGTCTACTTGTGCCATCTAGTGGTCACCTGGCCTATATATGCAGTTAGTCCTCAACTTAGTTTATTTAGTTTAGTTATTTATTTAGACTATTCGAAGTTACAATGACACTGAAAAAATGACTTATGACCATTTTTCACACATATGACCATTGCAGTATCTCCGAGGTCATATAATTTACATTCAGATGTTTGACAACTGACTCACATTTGTGATGGTTGCAGTATCCCAGGGTCATATGATCCCTTTTTGTAAGCTTCTGACAAACAAAACCAATGGGAAAGCCAGATTCGCTTAACAATGGTGTTACTAATTAACAGCTGCAGTGATTCACTTAACAAATACGCCAAGAAAGATTGTAAAATGGGGTAAAACTCACTTAACAAATTTATCACTTAGCAACATAAATTTTGGGCTCAATTGTGGTTAAAAGTCGAGGACTACATGTAATAGTTCTTGGGACACATCCTTGCATTACAAACTGATGAGCGCTACAAATGATAAAAGGCACATTGTTATTCATGCCACAGATTAAACTCAGTCATGTCATAATAAAATCATTTTTATTAGTTTTGGTGTTCCAGAATCCTGTAAATTTGAAAAGCTTCCTACACGCTTATTGAATATTTACTTTTCTGATGTCAGATCTGTATTTTATTCTGTTTTATGTTAAATTCTGATTATATGTTAAATTCAAGACAAACACATTTTAATATCACATTATCCCAACTAATAGGTTTTGACTCAATAGCTGCTGCTCGGATTTTTCACAAGCTGATGCAGAGACTGGGTTTCCAGGAATATTACTTGCAAGGTGGAGACTGGGGTTCCCGAATCACCAAGAACATGGCACAGATGCTGCCAAAGTAAGTGGTTGGGATCTCTCTCTAACTCATTCGGGCGTTTTTACTTATATAACATGACAGGAACTGGAGTGTTGCAATATCCATGGTATCTAGATTAGATGGTGTATGCACTATCAATGTTTTATCATCTAGTTTAATTGGGCTGCTGAAAAGCAGCAGATTTAATTTACCATAAGGGTTCTACTGTGCAAATTAAAATTGCAGCCATTATCATATAGCTGTACTAATTGTTTTTCCATATTGTTACTCTTTAATCTATTCCTGGAGAGATAAATATATTGTAAAAAATATTCTGTTAAATTATCGGAACAAACAATTTTAAAAAGTGAATTGTGGATTCTAGCCTTTTTCCTCATGAAGAATTTCTAGATCTATACTCAGAGATAGCAACTGAAAAATGTCAGATGTTACAACAAAACAATAATTTTAGTTGCCTTTTACATTCTTTGTCAATATCAGTTTTTTCACATTTCTTAACATTCTTCCGTTTTGCTTGTTTTAAACATGCTATATTATGCACATTTACTAATGAATCTCATTTACCACCACCCCAGTAAGCGTATTTAGAATCACCTTCTTTTCCTTGATTTCAGATCTGTAAAAGGACTTCACGTCAATATGATCTTTATATCAAAATATGGTTGGGGAGCCATGATAGATTTACTACTGGGAGCCTACGTACCATGGCTAGTGGGCCTAACCAGAGAAGATGCACGGCGCATGTTCCCTTTTTTTAAGCACGTATTTTATATATTGCGTGAATCTGGGTATATGCATATCCAATCCACCAAACCAGATACAGCAGGTTTGTGAACTCAGTCCTTTATGAAAGATCTAAAACTCAGACATAAGATGAAACAAATCTGAATTTAATGTACAAAACATTTATAAGGAAGGCAAGTAGCACCTATTGAAGCAATGAATCATTAAGTTTCAGTCATGTTGTTCTACCCACAAATCTTGGATTTTAAAATACTTTTTTCAAAAAGTAAAAAAATCAAGACACATTCATTTTTATATTTCTGAAATAATTTTAAGGGGGCATGGTGGCCTAGTGGTTAAAATGCTAGGCTTGTCAACCGGAAGGTTGGCAGTTCGAGACCCAAGTACCGTGCGATAGGATCAGCTCCCGTTCCTGCCAACCCAGCAATTTGAAAGTATTCAAATGCATGTATATAAATAAGTACCACTTTGGTCGTAAGGTAACGACTTTTCATGCACCTCAACATATAGTCATGCCAGCCACATGACTAAGGAAGTATCTTTGGACAATGCTGGCTCCTATGGCTAGGAAATGGAGATGAACACCACCCCTCAGAGTCGGACATGACCGGACAGGGAAAACCTTTAACTTTTTCGTGATGCATTTTAAACAACTGAAACCAAACATAAGCACAAAGGATACAGTATGAATAATTGGCTGATTTAAAAAAAATAATTCCAATTGCAGAATCACAATCTTAAAGCATTTTCCATTTTCTCTCCTACCCAAGAAGATATATATTACCCATATGGATCATCTAAACCAAGAGACTGCAATCACCTTTTTAATTGTTGGAATATGACAATAAATATAATTTAAATCACAACTTAACATTTTACTCATGTTACATTAAAAATTACACATTGATGACACTACTGGAAGGATACCAAGATCTGCAACATATCTATACTTTGATTGTATACTTCTAAGCAATTTTTTTACTCAATTCTTCTGAACTCTTAGTTACCCTTGTTCAAGTTTAATTCACAAAGTTGAGCTCTATCAACCTGAAATGGTATTATTTCAGCTGTAGGTAATACATTACAGATTGCATTGTGTATGTTCATGTTACCTCCAGACAATGGAAGTCAAAAACCAGTTTCAAACCTGTAACTGAACTATAGATGCTATTCAAATATTATGTACTTCCATGGGAAAAAAGTGTGTAGATGCTTTGAGAGTTAGCATGCTGTATTTAGCAGCAACCCAACACAATATTTCTTATATTGGAGAAGAGTTTTTTCAGTCAAGTTAGTTTCATACTTTCAAAGAGTTAAGCCGCCATAATAATGTCAAAAATGAGAATTGGCTAAAATCCAAAGCTCTAATTCTTGCTCACAAATCTTAATAGAGCTTCTAACTCTAATATAATGTAATACAAGTAATATGAAAGTAAATGTGCTACTTTTCTCACCTAGGATGTGGCCTGAATGATTCCCCTGTAGGTCTTGCTGCATACATCCTAGAGAAATTTTCCACATGGACAGATAAATCATTCCTCAACATGGAAGATGGGAATTTGGAAAGGTATTATGTATAATAACTATATATTAGAAAAATAGAAACTGCAAATATGTTACTGCTGGCTTAGAATGATTTGGAGAATATTGCTGAAATATGAACAGTTGCAAGTTATATCAGATGACTTGCAAGTATTTAATCCTGTGAATTCTCTTAGCATCAGCCAATAGTTGCTGGGCATTTATTTACTCTCTGGTCTACACATGAACTAAGAATATGCATTTAAGATCTGCCAATAAAGTGTGATGCCCCTTTTTCAGGAAATACTCTCTGGATGAACTTCTGACAAATGTCATGATTTATTGGGTGACTTCCTCCATTGTGCCTTCAATGCGTTTTTATAAAGAGAATTTATCCCAGGATCCAAGTACTGTTCCTGATGCCAAGTAAGGAGGAAGAAATTATTCTGGTTTTGAAACTAAGTTAGATGTACATGTGAAGCTTGCTGGTTTTATAAGTGAAGGCCATAACCAAAATTACTTTGCTCATAAGAAACTTGTTGCAAACGCCTAGGGTAGAGTATAATTCTGTAGGATGTCCCAGAGAATGTAAAGTGTCAATTTCTAAAAAGACATTCAAAGGCTACTATTGAGCATACTGTTAATTTAAAATGGGATAACAGATTAATAATTCAGCTATATATGTGAAAATATAGATTCTCCAAACAATCTTGGACTTATACTGACATCAATGTAACTAAGAAAAAATAGCATCTAGTAATTAATGAACTAGATATGTTAGATATGTTCTCTTTTACCACAGGATTGATGTTTCTGTTCCAACTGGCATTGCTGCCTTCCCAAACGAACTTCTTCATTGCCCACGCTCCTGGGCAAAGAAGCAATTTAAAAACATTGTCACTTATACCTACATGCCTCGGGGAGGGCATTTTGCGGCCTTTGAAGAACCAGATCTCTTGGCTCAAGATATCAGAGAATTTGTGAAGAAGGTGGAACGTCTGAATTAAACTACATAGCAACATTTTTTAAGAAAATGCTTTATCAAGCAAATATTGTAAGTTTCTGACCAGCTTGAATCACTTATAGCAAAATATTGTTACTGTTCAAGTATTAAAGAGATTTTCTTCTTGTGTGAAGCTGACTTTTATAGTCATATAAGATTTTTTAAAAAACAGTATCACATTAAAGCAAGGTTTCTACGAAGTACTAGTTCTTGTTCAGATATACTTTATCATACAAACTGAAATAAGAGAATTCTTTTTATAGTTCATTGAAGCAGCACTTTCACAGATATTAAACAAATCATTTTATATATAAAAATGATATAACAAATCATTTTTCCAAATTGATTAGTACCTGGAAAAATATCGAATTTTACTTTTTAGATATTTTCTCTCTGAGCAAGGAAGTATTATGTTTCTCTCTAAGCAAGGAAGTATTCAAACATACAATAGTTATATCTTCAGATTGGTCCACTCACAGAATAGTACACAATGCCATAAAGGAAGATATTCCTTTATAGTGTAGATATAATAAAACACCTTAAGCAGTGTGCTTGTTATTTAAAAGCCACAGCCTCAGATTTAAACTCTAGTGTGAACATATTTAAGACTGCCTCCAAAAGTCCCTTATATCTTTCTGTGCCTCAGAATAACTGGTTAAGAAACATATCCATTTTCAGAGTTACTATATTGTCCCATATATCTTCCATCATCAGACTTCTTTCAGAATGAGATTAGATATTGTCCTATGCTTGCCAAATATTAATCTGTCTTCATACAATCTGAGCATGTACAAAAACTAATGGGAAATAAGATTTTTCACCCATCTCATTACTTCTGAGTGTTGGTAAACCGAACTGAACAGGAAATAAAAACCAAATTTTACAATCTTAAAATGAATTTATAAGAACAATTAAACACAACTTCTAATTCCATAATGGGTAATGCTCTACTAATAAATATCAGAGGCAGGTTAGTATTCCAAAAGTGAATATTGAAACTGAAAAATGGAGATCATTCACACATTCTTAGATAAGCATGTATGTAATTGTAATCATACCTATCACCTAACATATACTCTGAATTGCTGTTTGAGATATGAATGCACCTAAAAGTGTCATAGTACATCCGCTGTAGAAAATATCAACTTTAAATAGTTATTATTTTTCCAAATGGGAGGGTATGCTGCCCTGAACTACAATCAATCTTTAGACATATAGGCTATTGAAAAAAGCAGCAATTAATATAACTTTCACCATATTTCTGGAAAAAATACTGGAATACATCAAATTTGCATAGGTGCACACATCCCACTGGAAATTCAGTATTGAATCAGGTGTATACTGGCACAGATATTTTCAAGTATCCTTTTATAGTAAAATCTGCAGCACAGAATACAGGTTAATGGGTTGTATAAAGCTTTGGCAATGCGTTGAATCAGTTCTCCAGAGGTACTTTCTGTCATCATAGACACATGTACTTTTTCAGCTCTGTATTGCAGAGTTTAACATTACTTCTGAAAGGAGAATAACTTTTAAACAGGGGAATTGTTCTTTGCGATGGAACAAACACAAGATTAGCATAACTAGTTAAGGCCTTTTCCTTAAAATATTTATCAAGAAAAATAATTAAAGCCTTTGATTATTACTGGAGCTTGGAACCATATATAATCATCCCAGGCAGAGTTTATTTCTTGGCAGGTGGAAAGGCCTGTACTATTTTCATGACTGCACGATAAGTTAAGAGTCAACTTCCTTCCTCGAGTTGGCACTTTGTAGTTTAGTTTAGGTCTGAACCAGTCAATACCACAGTTGCGATGCCCTTGAGCCATAACAATGACACTCATGGTGGGAACAGCCTGAAGCTCACTGAACACATCTGCCATGAAAAGAGAACGGAATAGCTTGCGAACACAGGCTGAGGTTGACAAACTCTCTTCGGTGCCACTCATGGATATATCTTGTAAGTTGATTTCATAAAGCTCTTTGGGGCTGACAGATGTACCTCCAAGCAAAATAAGAACTCGTGGGACCAGTGTCAAACTGAACATAATTTCCAAGTGCTGGAAAACGCCTTCAAGATCATTCAGCGCTTTCTGGCACTTTTTGTTGTTCTGATCTTTCAGATAGACCTTCCCGACCATGTCTTTTTCCTATGAAATTAGGGGATTTAAGAGATGCATAATTTAGCATAAAGGGAATAAGGAAACACTTATTTCAAGACAAAGCACTTATATATTATTTAGAACCCTATCCCAGCTTATTATAAGAAACAGCATCTACTGCTATGATAAATGAAAAGATACATGCATATTTATTCAGTTGTCATCTTGTTCCTATTTAACATCAACACAAGACCACTGGCTGAAGTCCTTCAGTTGTACAAGATTGATATCATCAGTAGGATATTGATACCCAATTATACATCTCAACTCAAACTAGCCAATTGATGCTGTCAGGATGCTTCCTCAGGGTCTGAAGGCCAGATGGGAAGGAATAGGTTCAGGCTATTCAGGTTCTGGCAAAACCAAGTGGTTATAGGTTTGGGACCTCTCAGAGTTGTGGAGTAGCCACCTTTGGCTTTGAATGCGCTAGCACTCTGAGCAGACCAAGATGGTATACAATTTGAGCATCCTCTTAGACTCCTGTCTCCTCTTCAAACACCAGGTGGCTATCATAGCTAAGAAGGCCTTTCTACAGCTCTATCACTTGCAGCAATTGGATTCCTCCCTAGATAGCAGGGAAAATAGTAGTAGAAACCCTTCTCACTACCATTTATGCTTTAATCATCTTACATTTGGATTCTCATACGACACCTACATGGAGCTACCCTTGAAAATCATTCATAAGTTACAATTTATCCAGAGAACAGCAGTGTTAGTAATTATTGACATGCCACAGCTTTATGTAACATCTCTACTAAATATAATATCTGCACTAGCTTCCAATGGACTTCCAGGAACATACTACAGGCTGGTTTTTTTGCAGGAATGGCTGTCTCCAATACAGGTAGTCCTCAATTTACAACAGTTCATTTAATGACTGTTCGACACTGAAAAAAAGACACTTATGACTGCTTTTCACTTACAACTTGCAATCATTACAGCATCCCCATGGTGATAAAATTCAGATGCTTGGCAGCTGATTCATATTTATGAAGGATGCAGTGTCCCCGGGTCATGTGATCACCTTTTTGTGACCATCTGACAAGCAAAGTCAATAGGGAAGTCAGATTCACTTAACAACCATGCTACTAACTTAACTACTGCAGTGATTTGCTTAACAAACTGTGGCAAGGCAGGCAGTAAAAAGAGGCAAAACACTCAGGTAACAAACGCCTCACTTAGTTACAGAAATTTTGGGCTCAATTGTGGTCATAAGTCAAGGACTACTTGTATTCTCTGTTCATTCCATAAATATTACAATGTGGTTATGCTCCAAGGCCCCCTCTTAAAAAGTATCATTTACTGGGATGGTGTAAGCATGTCTTCTCTATTGCAGCACCTATCTTACGGAACACAGCACTCCCTGATATTTTTGCATGGGCTCAGCTTTGAGGGTCTTTTGCAAGGTATTAAGCTTTTTCACAACAGTCAGTATTGGCTAGATTCTGCATGCCATATAACTGAAACATCCCCCTTCTGGCTCTCACATTTTTTAAATGCAAAATTTCAACCTTCCTACTACCAGTTTATGCTGGCATCCGACAATTTCTTTTTTCCATGAGGAAAGCAGCAGAGAATACTGATAGTCCTCAACTTATGAGCCTAAATGAGCCAGAATTTACGTTCTGAGAAATTTGTTAAGTGACTTTTGCCCCATTTTACAACTTTTCTTGTATTAAGCGAATCACTGTGGTTGTTAAACTAGCAACACGGTTCTTAAGTGAATCTGGTTTCTCCATTGACTCTGCTTGTCAGGAGGTCGCAAAAGGAAGATCCTGGGGATCCTGCAACTGTCACAAACGTGAGTCAGATGTCAATCTGAAAGTAAATCACGTGACCCTGGGGATGCTGCGACGGTCGTAAGTGTGAAAAACGGTCATAAGTCGCTTTTTTCAGTGCCGAAACGTTGAACGGTCACTAAAGGAACTGTCGTAAGTCGAGGGCTACCCGTAGACTCCCCCGTTACACAAACCATCATTCGGGCGCAACGCCGCTTTCCTTCTGGTCTCAAGCAAAAGCCGGGCGAACGAGGGAGGGAGGGAGCAAGGAGTGGCCGTCCTTCCATTCACGCAAAGGGAGCAGCAGCAGCCACCTTTTCCCGTCCCGTCGTGTCTCACCTGGCTGGCGGGCTTCGGCAGCTGCATCCGGCAGAAGCAGGCGAGCTGCTCGTAAGGCAAAGGCAGCTGCTGCCTCTGGTACAGGACGTGCTTTAAAAGCTCGCAGGTGAAATGGAAACATCCCTCGCGGGTGACGGAGCCGGGGAAGACGACAGACAACGGGAAGGCGCCTCCAGGAGCCGGAGCCGCCGGCTGGGTCGTCAGCGCCACAGTCACAGACACGGTGCCCGCCTCACCGAGCTCTAGACCTGTCTCGGCGGCCTTCAGCAGGTCGGCTAAAAGAAAGGGAGAGGAGGAGGAGGAGGTAAACGTAGTGTGCAGCTGCTCCTCTTGCTTGCCCGAGAACGAAAGAAAAAGTCCCGAGGAGAGGAAATAAGCCTTGTTCAAGGAGACCCCCCCCCCCCAAGACGCCTCGAAAGGAGGAGAAGAAAAAAAAACACCGCACCCGGGTGTCGCAGCAGCCTCACCTTTTCGTTGCGTTGCTATCGGCGCGGCCATTTTCTGTGCCTTCACCTTTACTCCGGTTTGAATGGCCGCCTTCACAGAGCATCATGGGAATATCGCCTGTACGTCATTGGAGCGCGGGCCGAGTCTCCCGGTGCCATCTTTGTCTCGGGTAAGTTGAGCGCCGTTTTGCCTGCATGGGCTAGAATTCAGGGGTCTCCAATCTTGGCAACTTTTAAGACTTGTGGACTTCAACTCCCAGAATTCCTCAGCCAGCTTTGAATGTCCGCCTTCACGGAGCATCATGGGAATATCGTCCAGACATCATTACAGCGCGGGCCAAATCTCCCTGCGCCATCTTTGTCTCGGGTACGTTGAGCGCCGTTGCCTGTAAGGGCTAGGTCAGGGATCTCCAATCTTGGTAACATTAAGACTTGTGGACTGCAAATCCAACTGCAAGGTTGGAGACCTCTGTACTAGATTGTATGTTTCCACGGCTTTTTCTGAAATGGTTAAGCTGGCCAGTCTCATTCGTCCGCCTTCTCTCGATGTCTGACTTTATGGTACGATTAAAATATAGATGCTACGCGGGGAATCCAACATGGTCTAAGGGGAAGCTATTTGCATGATCTTTAGAAGAACGGTCTTGATTATCCCTGCCCCCAAACAAACTTAAATTTCGGCGGTGGCTCAAAAGTGGAACTTAGTCGCGTTTTCCTTCGTTGCTAAATTGAGATCTTCAAATATTTGCCGAAAGTGAGATGAGTTGACTCCCCCAGTTTCCAGGAAAATACAGAAAGCGAATTTGCCTATGTTGTATGTCCCCACTTAACTTAAATCTCCCCGTTTTAAAAGATAAAATGGGATAGTTTTGCCCAAATGAAAGTTAACAATCGTAGACATGCGCAGGATCTCCTGGATTAACAGCTCTTTTAACAGCTACTTGGGACCATTGCGTGTGATAAATATTTTGAGAGGTATACCGTTATTTATTACTTTAAAATATATTGGGATAGGAGAATCTTGGGACATTCTCCCCATCACTTCGTTATGATGACAAACTTACTTCAACAAGTTCTGAGAAAAAAAAGATAAATGTTATGAAGCATTGTGCATTTTTAAAAGGATGGTGTGATTGCAACTGAAAACCCAGGTAGCAGTTGAACTTGAGTTGCACTGACAATCTATGAGTAATGCTTTCAGTATTTCTACATCATTCTCATACTATATTAATCATGCAATGTTTTGTATATAGTCAGCTGAACCTGATGTAATTTATTTCCTACAAGGAGCAATTCATTACAACTGATGCAACATCTTGCCAATACCTACCAGTAACAGCAGTCTCATATTGAGGGTGTTACATGAGGCTGTGACTATGTTTGCAAATAAAATAGTCCACTAACTCTGAAGTGGGAGAAGCATCTGTTCTGACCACAGGAAAGAATCTATAATTCAGCTGCTTTTGTAACTGAAACTACGCCTAGGCTAAAACATGTACTTCGTTTTGTTTAAACTGGAGAATTAAATCTGAACTTTATGGATATTATTAGTTTGTGCCTGAAATGATATTACTACACACAAATGTAAAATATGCTGTTGTAGTGTTTATATTACTACTATCAAGGCAATTGAAACACATTTATATGACAGAGTTCAATAAAAAGGAACATAGGGGTAAAATGCAAAACAAAGAATATACAATGAAAAACATTATTCCACTGGAAATTGTATTGGAAAAATTAAAAGAGTTTTTTCCTGCTATTTAAATTCTTAAATTGAAATTACATATTTGTTGAAAGTCACTGCCTTTGTGTTGTTTGGAGATACGTTAATAAGAATCGGTTAAACAAACCGATAAAACTACTCATTTGAAATATGTGTGATAACTGACCGTCTCTAATCATTCGCCATAGCTGATGTAAGTTGTGAATTTACAGGTGAGTATGTATATGCCTGCAATTTAAAATGTAATAACATTTTCTTCTATCTTTCTCGTGAAAATTAGTATTAACAAAAATTGAATTCAGAATTCAGATGCAGGAAACATATCTTGCGTTTTTAGGACACAACACAAAATATAGTTTTAATTTAAATTGTGACCTGATTGTCTGGAAAATGGCTTTATTATAATAAATCGCACATTCTTAGGACTCCAAAGTTGAAGGATATCTTAGGATGTTGCTCCTGCTGTAAAGCATACAACAATAAAACTGAAGCAGGCATAAGTATTTTATTGGGATGTTTTTATTCGAGGCGCTACAAAAAAAATCCTAAATTAAATTAATCGCCCCCCGAGATTGCTTGATGTTGCAGTCCTGCGTTCTTGTTCAGAGAACTGAAACAATTGGAAGCAAAACAAAAAACAGGAGCCTGGTGACACGGAAGCTTATGCCTTTTAATGCAATTTGCAACGCTACCAGGCTCCCCCGTTGGTTGGCTAGCACAAACCCAACTCTGCTCGTTCTGCAAAATGATCAGAGAAGGCTCTTGCACCAGTCCTATCCGCCTCCGCGTTTGTCCGAAAAGCGCTGCCTTCCACGGAAAAGAGGACGCTGGAAGTTGTAGTCCAATTGTGTTGCCGCCGGGGCCCTGTTTCCCGTGGTACCCTGCGCTTCTTTCTGACGCCAAGCGCCAGAGTGGAGGGTAGCCGTCAAAAGACCAGTCCCGGGCTCAGAGGCGTCCGCAGCCGCGGAGGTCCTGCCGGCTGGCCCCAGGATGGACTCGCGGGTGTCCGAGCTGTTTGGGGGTTGCTGCCGGCCCGTAGGGGGCGGCAATGGGGGCGCCCTGCGAGGCCGCGGCGGCGGTTCTTCCAAGGGGAGGAAGAAGAACGGGAGATACCGAGGTGGCAAGGCCAACAACCCGCCCTACCTTCCTCCGGAGGTGAGCGAGAGACCCTGCTGAGCCCGAGGTTGGGACGGCAGGAGCTTTTTCGAGCACGAAGCGGAGGGCGCCCGTCTTCCAAGGTTCTGCCTGGGACGAAGATGCCGATAGTCGGAAAGCAATGGGACTGGAGCTGCCAGCGTTAAAGGGGATTGCTGGCAAAATAAAGTGCTTATTTGTGATTTAGAGAAAGAAGCCGCGCACCCCAAGAGGGCAGCTTCTTTGGGGAGCGGGGGTGCTGTTGTGGATGACGCACCGACGAGTTTCGTTTTTTGCCTTCCTTTTCACACCCCCTCTTCGATTCCATTCGGGGTCCTTTGACTGATGTGGATTAGAACTCTTCCCTCTGACAGCTCCGCCGCCGACCTCGCTCTAGTAAATATCGCAGGCACTTTGAGCTTGAGGGAGAATGATAAGTTTTGGGACCATGATTTTGAATAGGGAAGGCGAAGGTGGTTTCAGTTTTTGTTTACAGAAAGGAGCTTCTTTCTCCTTTTGCTGATGCTGATTCACTAAAATTGCATTTAAAATGTCTACATTTGTGCTTGTTTCCTGATATCTAGCCAGCCAATAAAATATGGAAGGAATTAAAAAGCTTCAGAATCGAGGTTCTAAAATAATTTCAGTTGAGATTACTGGCGTATATATTTGTAAATCTTTGGCTCTGAACAGTGAGCTCTTTTCTAGATAGTGGGACTAGCAAGGGTTAGTTCCCTATCCTAATTTTCTAGCCCACTCTCGCCCTCAAAACCAGCCTTCTGGTAATGGTAAAGACAGGTGCAGCTGATATCAAACTACATGGTTCAATAGACTGATTCACTAGAAAACAGTGCACAGACATCTCTATACGTCTACAGACTATAATAAATTATAGTAACATGGAAAAGATTTTATGAATTTCTTTATATAAGATTTGGGCATACGTGCATATGAATGTCTAGAAAAGTTATAAATTGTGTTGCCCTGCAATCTAAGATTGTATGATATACAAATTTAAGATCTCAGGATATGTTTCTGAGTGAGATAAAAAGTGCTGGTATTACTTCTTGAATTGAGAATTTGCAATTATTTACCTATGGTTTTCCTTGACTCATTTGGTGGCAAATTGGGACTATCAAATCGAACAGATGATTCTTTCCCAGGTTTTAAAGATCATTAAACCCACGTACTTTGAACAGGGTCTTAAATGACGATGCTTTTAATTTTTAAATTTAAGTAGCCTTTAAAAAAATATTTGTACCACAAAAATTTGGCTTACTTTAGTCATATAAAAAGTCAAATTAGCAAACTAAGCATTAGTATATGAAAGTAGTAAATGGAATTTATAATGAAAGGCTGAATAAAGTTCATATAATTACTAATTCAACATAATCCCAGCCCCATGCTGCTAAGCCTGCTTTTTGTTATTTATATACGGTTTATGTGAATATGCAGTGTGAATTCTTTTATAGCAGGGATTTTTTATTCCTATTTCTCTCGGTGATTTGCCAGCAATTATACCAGTATACCTTATGTGATCTAAGACATGAAAATAACTACTTTTATTCAAATTTTTGCTTCATATTTTACAACACTGAGTCCTTCGAAGTACCAACATAAGAATTATTCTTTACACTGTCCTTGAGTTTTCAGTGTTACAGTACTATTTTTGTGTCCCCAGTTAACAGCATGAAGTATTGCTGGGCATGTCCGAACCTGTTTCTCCTTCATCACTTCCACAGCAACCCAGTGGATAATTAGTGCTCCTTCAACACTGCTAATTTGTATTGTAGGCATAATTTCTTAACTTTCATGAATTTGGATATCTGTGTTTATATACAGTGCAGAATAATGCCATAATAATAAACCTGTGTTGTGTAAATAAATTATGTATTTAGTCTAATCTCCAAACTGGAGATGTCTAATTGCAGGATATTCTTTGCTAAGTATTTCCCGTCACCAGCCCTTTTACACCATAGTTAGTTAGGCTTTGAGCTTGAAAAGAGTATACTACATGGAAAGAACTTTAGATATAGGAAGGAAAGTTTGCCAAAGAGAGAATGATGCTGGATGTAAAATGGTTAATTATTTTAGTAAGAAATTAAACTTGAGTAGATACATTTTATGTTATTGTTAGGGTCCCTTTGAATTCCTAGGTATTAAAAGCTCCCTCTCCTGATTGAAGACAAGTAGGATATGAATCATAGTCACATACCTGTTTTTAGAGAAAGATTATAGACTTTCTTACTATGAGTTTTATGAGTAATCTTAAATGCTCATTAGTACAACCGGCTAGAAATATTTTCTGGAAAAATATCAGCATAACTTGCTAAGGAAAATTAGAGGAACTATAGTTCCTTAGATCTGCCACATAGTTCACACTGACTATTACTTGTTCACTTAACATTATGCTCAGGTCATGAGGAACATTAGTTATTTGCTAGAGTTGTTTGACACTGTATAGCAGAACACCTTTGGGACGAGAGCCAAATAAAGTATGTTAAGTGCAAAAATGTGATTAGTGATGAACAAAGTGGAATTGTTCATCTCTCGTCAGTTCTCCAATTTTCCTTTATGATGTTTATGATGTTCTTTAATAATATTTAATAAAAAAATTATCAATTACCAATCCAGAGTTTTTAGTGCACTTGTTAATGTGAGTTTAAAGCCTGAAACAAATTAGTTTTATTTATTTAATTGCCCATCTAAATTGCATGAATTCTGGGCGGTTTACAACAATTAAAAGCAATGCAAAAAGCAAAATACAGTATTAAAACATAAAAAATCATAAAATAATATAAAAAAACCAAATAACATAATCCACACACAAGATATAAAAACTATTACAGTATTCAACAAAACCAGTGTACAAGCTGTACTGCATATCAATTACGGTATTTAACAATAGCACTTAACCTTATATGCTGCTTCACAGTGCTTTACAGTCCCTCTCTAGCAATTTACAGAGTCAGCATATTGCCCCAACAATCTGAGTCCTCATTTTACCGACCTCTGAAGGATGGAAGGCTGAGTCAACCTTGAGCCTGGTGAGATTCAATCTGCCAAATTGCAGTCAGCAGAAGTAGCATGCAGTACTGCATTCTGGCCACTGCACCACCGCTGCTTTACTTTATTTCTAAAGAAAATTTCTAGTGAATGATAGCAGAACAGGAAACCAAAAGGTATTTGAAAGAGATTCATGAAAACAGAGTGAGAGTCAAGAGTCTATTTAAAACTTGGCTGTCATTTATGAGATAGTGATTTCTGAAGCTTTCTGCATGATTTGACTTATTACAGTTGGTAGAAACATTTTATTAAAATCCTTATTGAATTCTTGTGGCATTTACGTTAGTGCATAAATTGCTTTAAATGCAGGTAAAACAAATGGTACTTTGAACAGTACTGAATGATACATAATTTTCCTGCCTGGGAGTGGCTAATGCGAATTATATTGAGAAATATCAAAGAATGGTTTTCAATAATGTATGATTTAATCTGTTTTGGAAAAAGTATTTTCTAATAAAGAATGCAACAATATGTGATACTATGGCAGAGAGTTTGTGAGGTCTTTGAACAATATTTTGCATTGGTCATATAGTAATGAATTCATTAGTAAACCAGTCACAATGAATAAGTATAAAATATGAATATCTTCTTATATTTTTTTCTTATATTTTTCTTTTCTTAGTTTGTATTTTGTATTTTTTTAAGATTAAATATTGTCTTGTTAATTATGTTTGAACTGAATAAATAAATTCAATGCAACTTCATCATTTGTATAAAGATGAAAAACCATAATGTTAAGTGACTTAATTAAACTAGCCTGTCATTGCTCTCTGGCAACTATATTTAATTGCCAAAAGAGATGTCAGCTTTTCTATATGAAATGTTGAACACCACGTTATCCATTAATTTAAGATCTCTTCTTCTTGTATATAGGCAGAAGATGGGAACATAGAATACAAGGTGAGTCTCTTGTGCAAGAGTTCTAAGTCAAATGATTCTATAAGTTCCATGTCTAGGAAGAGAGAGAAAGAGAGAAATAACAGAAAAATAAAAATGATTTTTGCCAAAACATTATTTATAGATGTGTTGGCTATTTCACACTTGAATACTGAATCTGGGTATTACAAACACAATCTTTTTATTCAATTATTTTAGAGTGCCTTTGAAAAATTGTTAGTCCTCTTGCCCACTGAACTTTTTTGCTTAATGTCATGGGGCTTAACAAATGTTAAAGTATTGTGCAGAAAATACTGAAAAAAAAATATTCAGCCCCATCAGACCTCCTTAGATGCTGATTATAATTACTTCTTTCTTTGGACAGCTGAAGTTAGTTAATCCATCTCAGTACCGCTTTGAACATCTAGTAACGCAAATGAAGTGGCGACTACAAGAAGGCCGTGGTGAGGCTGTGTACCAGATTGGTGTAGAGGACAACGGGCTGCTTGTTGGACTGTCTGAAGAAGAAATGCACGCCTCTCTTAAAACGCTACGGCGGATGGCCGAGAAGTATGTGCATCTGTCCTGCTTCTTGGCCAGAGTTAGCCAATGGTGTGCTCTGTTATTTTGCTGTCTTAGGTAGACTAAATATTGAAAATTCAGGTAATAGCCAACAGAGGAGATGGTTTCAGCAAGAGATTTTTCTCAGAGTACCACCACATGGGTACAGTACCTACTAATTGTTTCAATTGTAAAAAGTTTGTGTGTGGCTATGCATATTTTATTATGTGCCATTACACTGAACTGGGATTGGGCAACCTTTTGATGGGCAAAGGCCATATGTCATATTTGGGAGGAGGGGCGGGGAACTGTAACTGAACGGGGTCACTATAGATATATAGGTAGGGCAGAGTTTGACAGGAAGGTTTAGCAATTTTTTGACAAAGATTGTCTATTGTAGACAATTGTCTCTGTAGTTTTCATGAGTTTCTCCTGTCAAGATGACAGGAAGTTATCAACAATCATGACCATGTGTGTTCTGAGTGTCAAAGTGGGAGGGTTAGGGCTGGAGTGTCCCCATTCATTCATTTGGGAGTGGGTGCTTTCTCATGTTGGAAAGAGATCCATTCCTGACATGTTTCAGAAATACAATTAGCATTTACCTTAATTAGATTTAGTACTAATGACAGCTATGTAGCTTTACTATAGCTGTCATTCCCCCCCCCCCCCAGCTTCAGCCTTATTTAGATAAAAGTTTTATCTCCCTGTCCTGCTATGGGCAACATGTAATTAATGGAACATTTGTAGTATCTGGTGATCTAGATAAAGCCAAATGATTACAGATCTTAAAATGAGGAAACTCGTTTGATATCTGCAAAAATATTTCAGGGGAATGGCGCCTCCCAAAATTGGCAAAGATGCACATTCATGTGGATAAAAGTCAGATCATTTGGAAAATACAAACATTTTCCTCAGTATTGTTTAATTGTGAGAGGCTTTTCTGAGCAGCATTATAAGAAACCAGATATTTGTCCTGCTGGGGATTGCAGATGATTCACTAACCCCCAACAGTGTTCTGTTTTGCGCTTTGCAGAGTGGGAGCTGACATCACTGTGCTTCGAGAAAGAGAAGTGGATTATGACAGTGACATTCCCAGGAAGATAACAGAAGTTCTTGTTCGAAAGGTGCCAGATAACCAACAGGTAAAAGTCAACCTGATTTAAATATCAAGAGAGAAAAACTGAAGATATTTCATTCTAGATTGCTACATTCATTGAGACTTTGAAGAGCTATAATTGACAGAATATGTTAAACTTTGAAACCCAGTTTCTTGTGCATATTTTATAATGCAATGTAGTAAATTCCAAATGCTTGGGAGTTACAGTAGTTATTATAAATACCTCAGAATTATACAAATTTTGTGAAATTTGGTATCCTAATGCATTAATCTGTAAAGTACCATATTTTTCGGACTATAAGATGCTCCGAAGTATAGGACACACCTAGCTTTTGGGGAGGAAAACAAGAAAAAAACCCTCTGCCTTTGCCTCCTTGCAGCAAACAACTTGGTCAGCTTCAGCACAGCCTGATTTAGCACAAGTAGCTGATTGTCGGTTGGATCGGCCTCCCGACGATCAGCTGTTTTAGGCTGCAGAGATCGCCATCGCCTATTGCTGCCTCCCTGTGCCCCATTTTTGGCCTCCATATGCCCTGCTTTCGGCCCATTCCAGGCTGCAGGGATCAGACAGGCTGAAAATGGGGTGCACGGAGGCCAAAAATGGGATGCGGAGGCCAAAAATGGGGCGCACAGAGGCGGCAATAGCCTGAAACAGCTGATTGTTGGGAAGCCAATCCAACCGACAATCAGCTGCTTGTGCCAAATCAGGCTGTGCTGAAGCTGACCAGGCTGCTTGCTGTTTGCTGCAAGGAGGCAAATTGATGGGAG